>APFE031669353.1:217898-243882 GCA_000404065.3 Pinus taeda | reverse complement strand
ATGGTACATCCTGTTCTTGCCCATGAGTTCTTGAACTCTTGCAAATACTCATTAATGGATTGAATTTCTTTCTGCAAACGAACCCCCCTTAGCTCATGCATAGTAGGGCCTTTGAAACCTTTTCCAGCAACATGTATGGCATCAAACATAGGCTCCTAATATGGTGAACGAGCAGCATTAAAGGGGATATCAGCATCATACCACCATATAGCTATGTAATCACAAGCAGTCTCCCTCAATTCTTTCTTCCAATGGTCATCTAAAGTGGGCTGCATTTGAGGTTTAAAAATTTCAGGACCATGTGCATCTGATGGAGAGGAGGCCGGAGTGAAATAACTTTTGATAGTCACATCACCCTTTTTCATTCTACCCTTTCCCTTATCTTGAATAGAACCAAAAGAGGGAGGAACATATCGGAAAGGATTGGATGCATTGGTTTGAGGGATAGAGGAAGAACCCTCAAAATCATAATGGGGGTTGGCACCCATCATTTTTTGTATCTCCCTCTTCCTCCCAATTTCAGCCTGTAATTCTTTTTGCCTAGCCTTATCTTGTTTAAATTTCTCAATGCTGGCCAACATATTCTGCCTAATCTCCCCAATTTCTGGTGATTCACATGGGGTAATTTGGCCTCTAATCCCTGCCAAGTGTTGCTTCAGCCTATTAATGCCCCCTGGACCCTCCTTAATTTTCCTATGGCAAAATTTGCATTGCATTTGACTATCAACCATTTCAACATATGCCCATGCAACATCTCTTGCTTTAGGTGCCATTTTTGGAATAGGAAATGAAAGCAAACAATCTGAAAATGAAAAAAAAAAAAAAACCTTGATTCAATGTTCATTTATTTGACAAAAAAAACTCTCTAAGCTTTCTAGATATGCACCTCAAATTTACTAAGCAAAAACAGATTTATAGAGGTGAAAAAAATACCTCCAGGCACAAACTGCCTCCTCAAGCTTGCTCCAAGAATCAGCTCCTCAATGCTGCTCCAAATGGCTGCCCAAGAAGCTCTTCACTCCAGCTACAATGCTCCTCCAAGACTCCTCACTGCTACTCCAAAACAAGCTCAAGAACTGCTCACTAACTCTCAAAGAAGACTCTCACTCAAATGCATAAGATTGCTGTGAGAGAATGAGAGCACTTGGGTGAGTTAAATAGGGTTTGGGAGGGGGATATGGGCCCCAAACTACAATTAGCAATATCACATAACTGTTTGAACTCCAAAATAACCATAAAACTAATTTAAAATCCCAAAAAAATCAGTTAACAGCTTGCGTTAGCGTCCGGGTTCCGTGCCCATGCAACTCGGCCGTTTCATATTGGACTCGGTCTGTTTCGGCCGAGTCATTGCTGACTCGGCCTTCCGAACCAGGTTACTCACCGTTTTCATGCGGAGGCTATCGAAACGGGCCAACTCGGCCGTTTCTTAAAACAATGATTGGATCCAGTTAAAGGTTGCTTAAAGCGGTTGCCTCTAATATATATGAGATCACTTGCTTTGTTAATGTAGGGGTTTTATCTCGAGTATTTTTGCTTATGTTGTATCAGTCATATTGCATCAAGTTGAACGTTGCCTAAAGTGCTTGGTGGTTAAATTTGTGATATCATTTTCTTGGATAACATATTAGGCTGCACATCCACAAACGAGGCCGAAGCCTCTGCCTTGTATCGAGGTCTAAGGATATCAAAAAAACAAAGGGATAGACAATCTCATAGTAGTAGGAGATTCTTCAATCATTGATTGCATTTAATAATTAATTTGACAATTCGACTGCAAAATCATTTTAAAACAAAGTTATCCTTTTCAATCTCCTTGAAATGTACTAAGAACCATGTAATGCCAAACAATTCAAGTAGATGTAAATTATCTCGTTGACATTAAATCAAGTGAATACGTTTCCTCTCATTGTCAATTTTCTATCTCAAATGCACTAAGGGCTACATAACCAATATGATGTTTCATATTTTATTTTAAAATAATTTATATTTATATACTTGACATGTTAATTTTGTTGAAAATAGTAGTGAGAAATTGATTCCTTGACTTGTGCCTTAATTCAAGGAGTCAAACTTGAGTTCCGTCTTGTGCATGTTCGAGTTCCTAAAATTTAGGAGAGTCCCTAAAAATTAGGATGAGTGAGGTTGCAGTTAACTGATGTGTTGAAATTGAAGGTCGAGTTCTTGATTTTCTGGTGTGAGTTGAATGAGGAAAAATACAAGTGATTGATTTTCATGTGGTTTACTTGAAATAGGACGAGTTGCATGAGCAGTTAACTCATTCTAACTCAATCAATCACAAAATCATTCCTTAATTAGGAAATTCACAAATATTAGCCATCCGAATTGCTATAAAGAAGGAACGAAGGCACAATTATATTCATTCTTGTATGCACCACTTTTGTGTGTAAGCTCATAAGTTAGTGTGACAAGAAGAAGGCTTGTGCGAGTTGGTAGAAGTCAGTTTTCCCTGGGTCATGCAATAGAATGTAGGAGTTAAAGGATTAAATCTTGCGCAAGGAATTAGGGACTTGGTTGCTTGGGTTTGCGCTAGGAATTCAGAGCAGGGGAGGAGCAAGGGAAGAGGGCAGCGTAATCAACAATCTTGCAAAGGGTTTCATGCTTAGGATAAGCAGGGAGAAGGGTATATTCTTTAAGTGAAATAGTTGTATTTGTAAGAGATCAATTACTCAGTTTCTATCAATAAACAACCAGAAGGTTTTCCCAATTGGGTTCCTTATAAAAATTGTGTCTGACGTGTGAATTGTATTTATTTCTGTTCCTATTCCATTGCGAATTCGAAGTAGAGAAATTCTGTGTTTTAGTGAAAAGAAACTACTTAGGATTGTTGAATATTAAAGGAGATTATCTTCTCAAATAGTTATTATTCTTAAAATAGGTTTAATATATGGTTTAAAATAGGTTTAGGAAACCAAACTTTGTTAACAATACTTTAAACATAACTAGAAAATATTGACCTTTACTCTTCAACTTAACTCCTATCCACCTTCATCTTCATGCTCTCAAGCTAGTACACATACTTATCTATTGCCTTCTAGAAACATTAATTTATTATTGATTTAAAGGAATCCTGTAACATGGGAGAGTTCTTATTCTGCTATAAATAAAATCCCTTCTAGGTTTTATATTCACATCCATTACATATGCTTTACACTAGTAGAGCCATTTGAACCCAACAGATCTTGTTATGTATGTTCAAGGACACCCGTATCACTAAAGGTGAATACTCAACAAGAAAAAATTGAAGGATATCATAGAAAAATATTTCAAGGCTAAATTGGGTGTCAATTCACCACTGATCATGCATGGTTCTACACTTCTGTTTGAGTCTGGTGATGACATTGAGGAAGATGTTGCTGCACATTATGAACAAAACTTAGAGAAGACGTTAGCAGAATATCCATTTCCAATCACAAATGGTGTTATTCTTACAGTAGAGGACTACCATCAAGATTTATTGTGCAGTATTAATATTAACCACAGAGATGAATTTCATGAGGATTCAGGCGACATTGTACTGTATGGAGGGGTTCCCACAGTGGCAAGTGGAAGTGATGATCATGCTGATGAAAGTGGAGAAAAACTACTAATCGCAACTACAGAAGCTGGCGATGGTTCTGATGATCAAGTGGGTGCCTCAAAGAGCATGCCCCAATGGATTAAAGATGTTTAAAGACCGAAGTGAGGTTCCTCAACTAACCAGATCCCAACTAATGCATGAGAGGCATCAAAATTATCCAGGGAGGAACCCAAATGTAGTGGCCAAGGCATCTACCATAGCCAAACATGTGACCAAGTAACGCCAAAGATGAAAGGGGACCCTGCCATGGCCCCGCCCTAGAAATCAAATGGGAAACCACAATTGCACATCTAGTCCATAATAAGGGATTCAAAATGGGGTACCTCAGTACACTATGAGCCATCGTTAGGATGAAGATGAGGTCCTGAGTGTCATGCTAGGTTAGGTCGTGTATGGCCAAATGAACCATGATATCCGATGGGATGTGTGTGGTCGTAGTGTAGAAACCATACATCACAGTTTTATCTTGTGTCGAAGTGTTGATTGTCGTTTGTTCTTTTTTACTTCCTTAATATTTCCTTTTCCCTTTTTCTCATTAGGACAATCCATCCACAGTTTACTAATTCTTTCATCTGGGGCTATCATACTACTGTGTTGTTCTCCTATAAAAGAGAGAATTCCAGGGTCCTGTCTTCCTACTCTCCCTTGGTTGGATTTTTCTTATAAGTACAATCTGACTCTTATGTCTTTGTGACTTCCTTTGATGCTATTCACCTCCATTTTGTGTTCTTTTCCTTTTCACAACTTTCACCTTTTCTTTTTGTCAGATTAAAGTCTTAATCTTCGTTTTTATATCATTCTATCTGAATTCCACACTTATTTCCCATCCAAGAAAACCTTATATTCAATATTTGAAGTTTGAAATCAGAATATACGTCATACTGCCTTAGAAGGCTCAAAAGCAGATTTACTGTTTTTTGACAAAAACAGCAATGTCTGTTACTATCCTATTACAACTTTTATACAGTCTTCCAAGGCCTTCTTAGCAACAGCCTTTTATTTACATATTCAAAAAATTTCATTCGAATTTGCAACTTCAAACTATAAAAGATTATTTTGTTACAGCTTTTGAATTAATGAAGTGGTCTTTTTGAGGATAAAATTTTGGTCCCTTTTCTGAACTCTTGCTCAGTTGAGGTCCTGTCCCCCGGTAATGTTATAACTCCTTAAATCATTGGTCATTTCTTGTACTGAATTCTCTATATATCTGTAAATTGTTTTTCCTTCAAAATTACTTTTACCTTCAGAACTTTGTTTACCTATTCTGCATTTATTGTTAGCCCAATCCATCAATATCCTGGAGTCTCCAGATGGCTGCAGTTGCTTCAAATTTTTCCCACTGCTGTTTCCAAAAGGATACACAATGCATAAAGCTCAACTTGATTTCTGGTACATTGTCGAGCAGCATCTGTCGGAAGCACATAATGAGAAGACTCAAAAAAGAGAAGAGCCCCTGCTCCAACATACCTGGGACTTGACAAACCCCTGTGAAGAGTATGGAGGTAACTCTGATTTTATGGGTTACCGGAGCTGCAGTCATATAAGGACCTTGAAATGTCACATTGTTTCTTGCAAGCTAAATCCCCAGATAACATAACAGGGCAGTGCCCTGAAAACTCCCTCTGATTTATCCATAATCAATGAGAAAAAAACACTCCATCAGGGTCAATTGATTGCACTAGTTTCTTCCATTTGAAATTTGCAGTGCTTCATTCCAGACAGATCTTGAAAATGTGCATGTCACAGATAAATGATTCACAGGTTCCTCATCACATTTGTAGAACATGCATCTATTTGGTCCATTCTCATTCCTCTTTTGTTCATTGTCCGATGTTAAGATTTTATTGGCCAAAGCTAATGAAATAAAAATTCTGGTTTTCAGTGGTCGATTGATTGCACTAGTTTCTTCCATTTGAAATTTGCAGTGCTTCATTCCAGACAGATCTTGAAAATGTGCATATAACAGATAAATGATTCACAGGTTCCTTATCACCTATGTTGCAGGAAACGTGGGGCAGGAGGGCGTTTCCATATGGAAACGAGTACGAAACACTGAAACGCGTTTGGTACGGCCCTGAAATGTGTTTCAGGCCGTACTGCCACGTTTCACGAAACTGAAAGGTGGCCAGTACGACCTGAAACGCGTTTCACGGCCGTACGACCCACATTTCAGCATTTACTTGTGTTTTTTTTAAATTATTTGTTTTCTAATCTATTCTTACGCTAGCCTAGTGACTTCTAATTGCTTCTAGATACCTGTCTAAAGTTATAAATGTGAACTTTTGCCCTAGTGTTGAGAGTGGTTTCGCCCTCATTGGATTTCATATGGAGAAAGTAGAATTTTAGATCTCACTCAAAATCCAGCAGACTTATTTGTTTTTCAGGATTGGGGGTATTGCAATGTTTCCATTGGATTTTATCATGTACTAGGGTATGGAACTTGTATTTAATCAAGAGAACCAAGCCCTCTATGCAGGGGAGACTCCCAATAATCAAGAGAATGTTGGGTACTAGGGTATGAAACTTGTATTTAATCAAGAGCACTAAGGTCGTTCGACTATGTAGGAGGAGACCCAATCAAGCATGAGACAAGAAATTAGAAATTTCTCGTGGCTGATTTGGATAATTTCTATTTTCATTATTGATTATTCATGAGTAAATGTGATGTAAAATTTAGATACTTATGTTTATGCATTGACAATTGACAATCATTTATCATAATGTAATAAATTAGAATGTATCATTATGCTTTATGATTGCACATATTTCTTAAATGTCCCTAATATTATATATATATATATATATATATAATATATATATATATTCTCGTTTCCCCGTTTCCAAAATTTGGGGAGGTCGTGTTTCGTATCGCTTCCCATTTCGGAAACTCGTACCCGTTTCCCCGTTTCGTGCAACCTTGCTCATCACATTTGTAGAATATGCATCTATCTGGTTCATGTTCATTTCTCTTTTGTTCATTGTCTGATGTAAAGATGCTATTGGCCAAAGCTAATGAAATAAAATTTCTGGTTTTCAGTGGTCTCACCATCTTCCATGATGCCATCCATTGCCATACCCTTTATTCTCCTGAGATCCTTATTTGCTTTGTTGAGTAACTAAGCTTAGCTGTGTATTCCTGTGAGCCCTTATTCTTCGACCATTTGATTGAAACCTTCTGGTTTGGTAGATTAATGGCACGATGTTTTAGCAAGCTAACATAACGAGTTCATTCCTTTTCTTTCTGACCTTGAAGATTCAAGGCAGCTGCTGTTTTTCATTCTTGATCCCAACCATTTTGTCCATATGGATTTGCTACCTCCAAAGAGAAAATCCCCATTGAATGCAAGTCATTTATAAGGTCTTTTGAAAACCTGTAATCAACCCGGAAACCAATCCAAGTTGCCCAATGACTAGTTAAAATCATAGTTTTAAAACCATGCCTGTCAGACTCGGATTCGGCCTGGTAGACCGAGCTAGACCCCTGCACTGGTTGGCTCGGTCAAAAAACCAGTTCGGTGGCCTGTCCGTTACCGAACTTGGCCGAGCCTGTCTTAAACCGGCCATGCTAGTTGGCGGAAAAAAAGGGCGGCAACGCATACTTGAAATTGAGTTTTTTCTTGTTTTTTGTTTCCTAATGCCTCTACCCCTCTCCCAAGCTTATAAAGTTGACCCAACCCCCTCACATTTCCTCACAACTATCTCATTGCATATGTGTGAGCATTTGTGAGGATTTTGTGAAGATTTAGTGTTGGTTTTTGGAGCAGCAGTGATATCTCCGGCTAAGACGCAACCAATTGCTGAACAAAAGGCTTGATACAGATCCCATTGTGTTGGAAGACATTGATCCATCCTCAAATTGGGTAGTGGAGACTCAACCAATAGAGTTTGATCCTGATGAGGATGTTGGTGTTGATTTTGATTTAGAGATGGATGCATTACAAACTGTTTAGTTAAATGCAGATCCACTAGTACTAGCCCCAAGTACTCCAACGGCAGGCACTTCCTCTACTCAGCCACGACGTAGGCGCATAACTTGTCTATCTCAGCGTGCAACTACTGCTAGTGCTACTACTTCAACAGTTGCTATTGGAGATCTTGATGAAGAGGAGGAGCCACGGGTTTCCCCGTCTGACTCCGATTCAGAGCCTAAGCCAAATGATCTTGCCTTGTCTAATAGTAGTCACTAGTGATGTTTTGTTGTAGAGGCCATTTAGAGCCTCCTTGGTTATGTGTTTTTGTTATGATCTTTGTATATTACATGTATTGGACAGTGCACTGGGTGCCATTTTGATATAATAGATATATTCATGAGCATACTTCGATCATATGTTGTCTTCTCTCTATATTCTAATGCTTTGAGTTTGGAAACATGAATGAAATTTTTTAAAAATATTTTTTTCATAAAAAAAAATATTTAATGTACTTTTTACAACGACCGAGTCATTGAAATTAACTAGGCCGAGTCGATACCAAGTCAGAGTCAACCCTCGGCCGGTTCCAAATCCAAGTCCAAGTTTTAAAACTATGGTTAAAATTAATGCCCTTACCAAGGCTTTCCATACAAGAGAAGCTCACTGCGATTTTTTTTTCTTTCACTTCTGAACCATTCTTCCATGGACTGACCTTTCAAATACTTTTATCTTCATAACTTTTCGTTACGGACCTTCATTATAGATTCTAACCTCCATAAACTTTTTATCGCCAGGGCTACATTGAACATATTGATATTCTTTAAACCCCAACCTCCAACTTCCTTTAGATTTTCCACTCCTGTCCATTTGAACAAAGGAATTCCTTATTTTTTCTTTTTCCTTTTTCCTTTTCCATAAGAAACCAAAACAATTTTTTTCCCGATTTTGTCTAAAATTCCTTTGGGAATATGTGCTACTGTCATCCATTATACAAGACTTCTTTCTAAAAGAGCCTTGACTAGAATTAATGTTCCATCTTGAGGCAACCGTATATTACATCGAACCAAATTTCTATTGGAAATACTGGAGGGTGGTGAATAAATATTTCCCTAATTTTTACACAATTGGTTAGTTTCTCTTCTAAGCATTCAGAGTAGTAAAAGAAACATAAGACATCATCATATCATAAGATCAATACACAAAAATTTTGTCTCAACCAAGTGCTTTGTTATGTATGATGTACATACAAATTTATGAGTTGAACTGGAAGGGGGTACAAGACTCCCCAAGGGTTTTACCAACAATGCTGGAAAAAAGCAAATGCTCCTTAAATGGGTTTGGACTCCCGTACCCGGGATAATGGCTCAACTACATTCCTCATCAAGCTGTAGCCTCTGCTGCTGCACTTCACTGCCACTGTTGTCCACTACTGCCACCACTGCTCCCACTACTGTCCACTACTGATACTACTGCACCTACTGTTCACTGCTTCTGTTGCTACTGTTATCCACTCTTGCTGCCACTCTTCTCGCTCTTCACTGTTGCTACCTAAGTTGCACGAAGTGCCGAAACGTTTCAGAGTTTCCGAAACGGGTACATTTAGAAAAGTCACCTCCCAAAAATGGAAACGTCGGTCGAAACATCGGCTAAACGTCATATATATTTATATATATAAAAATAAATTTATAAATAAGTGAATAACACATTATCTTGCAAGAAAAAAGGGAATAAGACCCACATATGACAGTTTAGAAGGAAAACCAAGTTTATATTAACTCTCATAAATGATTACATGATGGTCGAGTTTCGATCAAGTTTCGACTGAGTTTCGGATTTTTGGGTACGGGTACGTCCCAAAACGCCTGGTTCTTAGAAGTTTCGTGCAACATAGGTTGCCACCCTTGCTTCACATGCTGCCACAACTGCCACTCTTCAACTCAACACTTGCTGCTTTTGGACTTAGTTACTCATCCTCAACACTCAGATCATGGTCATTGTCACACAAGGTTTCTTGCCACATCAAAGGTTCTCTGTTATCAAGGTCACTGCTTACTATCATGCATCATACTGTCATGAGTCATTGTGTCAAGCAATCCAAATCCTAGCTGCTTAGTGAATCACAAAGATTCTGCGCAACATTCAACAACATATTACAAACTCTCGCACAAGATAACATAGGAATGTCTAGGTCATACATCAAGACTTATATCAAGATCCATCAACTTCTGCAATAACCTTTACAATCAACCTAAATGATGAATACACTACTATAATCAAAACCATACTGCTGTAACAATTATGATCAAGACTTTTCTATATCCGTTCTTTGCCAGGTTCCCTGTTATATTACAACACTGTCATCTAAGTTACTGTTATAGGGGTATGAGCCATAGAGTGTCACTGACATATATAAATCACTGTCATATGCATCATACTGTTATACAAGATTGCTGCTAGGTCACAGGTCACTGTCATTATCATCCATAGAGTACTCTTACCATATATATGTACTGCCATATCAATGTCGTTGCCATATACAGGTTAAGGTTATATGAACACAGTCATGCCTTACAGATATATAGGTCACAATCATGCAAGCTCACTGTCATAAGGATTATCACTGTCCAAACTTCACTGTTAAATATCACAGTCAACAATTTTCGCTACCACTTCCATTGTAAATTGAAAATTCTAGCTAGTAAGGTCATTATTCAAATGCATCATATATATGTCATATATCAGGGTTTTATTGAGAGAACTTCAAGCCTACAATCCACTGCAATTGCTAGCAACTTGAGACTTGTGCATACACAATAATAAATGACACTTTAGTGCAGCCTTTAAATTGAAAATTCTAGCTAGTAAGGTCATTATTCAAATGCATCATATATATGTCATATATCAGGGTTTCATTGAGAGAACTTCAAGCCTACAATCCACTGCAATTGCTACCAACTTGAGACTTGTGCATACACAATAATAAATGACACTTTAGTGCAGCCTTATTCTTCAAATCACATCGGTTCTTCAAGTTACAAGACTTCATGCCACAATCTTCTTCAGAAATCTGTCATTGTTGCCTCATACTACCGTCATAGAACACTGTCACATCATTAGGTCATCAAAAGACTTTAATTTAGATTGTGAGACCAACAGAGATGTGAGTTTTATCAGAGTAATCACTTTACTAGATCATCACACCCTTATTCATATCAGTCTGCTTCAGACTAGGACATAGATTGTTTTAGTGCAGGAGTGGACTTAAATATTGCTTTAAGGTGGAGACTGACTGTTCCAGAAAAGGGCTGCCTCATCATCAATTACCGCATGGTGCTATGAACCAGCTTGATAATCAATTTTCCTTCAAGGTCGCAATTCCTCCATGGATTAAGTGTCAAGAGTGAAATCAAATCAAGAGATGGCCGTAGGAATAAATGTATGCTGCACTTCCAGATCGAGGTCAAAACAATCACACAACTTCAGTCTTGTTCCTCACGTCTTGTTTCAGGATTTAGGCATTGAGAAGTGTATCATGCAAAGGTTCGAACTAGCCCATAAATGTGTCATAAGGGTGTGTGCTGCAGAGATACAAGTTCTGTGGCAATTGTTTTGCTTGAGAATTGCCTACACATGTAGTGATTTACCTTGCAACAACCACAGGAAGTCGTCAAGAAGCTACATGAGTTTTGTCTAAACCATTTGAATACCACAAGAGATCACCGGGAATAGATGCTACAAGATTATGTTCAATCCCATGAGTTTAATCCACAAAGATACAGTCCAAAAGAAATCTGAGACTTGCAAAGTCACATCAACAAATCAAAAATTGCCAAAGACCAAACCATACTTCGACCTCTGTACTAGATCGACTCCAGGCTGTAGTGGATAAATTAATTAGACAAGCAGGCCGCAAGGTAATACAGTCAATGAGGTTAGTGTCATGAAACTGCTCTGGCTTGAGTGCTCCACACACTGCACCAGAGATATATTTCCAAATATATAAGGCCATAGGCCTGTGCAATTGATGGAAATTCTGAACCCTAGAGGTCCGAGAATTTCAGAGGATACCTTGTTTGGCAATGCTCAAACCAAAAGCCATAAATTGTCATGTAAGCTTCAACAGGGGAACTCTCTACTAGATTGCTAAGAGTATAATACTTCAGGAGCTGTCCGTGGGTTAAGTATTGTCTAGTTAACAGGGCCGCATATCAAAATGAGAGAGTCAGCACGAATTCCACTTGTAAGAATGAATTTAACCTTAGCAAAACCCAAAAACCCAATTGGAGTAGCCCTTAATCAAATAAGGAAAGAACATTAAGCCGTTCTGCATCCTCGACCTGCTTAGATCTGTTAAAAAATAGCGAAACAACCACATACAAGAATGAATACAAACCTTTCAAATGAGTACAATTAGCATCATCATGTGTCATATCGCACACAAAGCTTTCAAATGAGTACAATTGATATGGGGAGTGGTCGCTAAGTTGTTGCCCCTCCCCATGCCTCCAAATCAATCTAAACTCATACGACGGATCCTCCCTTGAGAAGAAAATAATATTACATGACCTATCTGTTGCTTTCACACTCACTGCCATGATTGTCTACTTATTACCCCTCTTCGTATCCATCTCAAGCTGTTATGTGGGATGATTAATTAAAAGGGTTTGAAGCACCATTGCATGGGGCTTGATTTGATTCAACTCCATGTTGTGTATTATTTTATTGAACAAATGGCACCCATGGTGAGGACGTCTTTACCTTTTTAATTCCATGAAGAAAATGTCAAGGGAGAGGGCACCATGAGGCTTGCCCATTGAACCTCAATTCTCCCAAATTCAAATTCACTGCTTCATTTGCCATTGCATTTGCTACTTGGTTGTTTGCCCTGAGCACATGATATGCCTAATGGAAGGGAATCAACTACCATATGCTCTCGACCTCCTTAGATATGTTCAAAAATAGCGAAACAACCACATACAAGAATGAAATCTTGAGATCATCAAATGTTAAAGAGTTGCACCATAGAGCTGCAAAGATAAATTGAAAATCCCAACGAAACCCTCAAAACAAATTAAATAAAAATCCCTTTGTATAACTCGACATCATTGTGATTTCAGGCCGCACAAAAAAATCAGAATTCTTTTTGCATCCAAGCCTTCCACAACTGCTCCACGGTCTGCAATTCAGAGCTCAATGATGTATCAAATAACCTTGATGACTATTGGAGGGTAAGCATACTTCATTTTTATAGGAACCAAATGCTCTTTTTGAATAGGAAAGCTGACTTAGGTTTTGGAGGTAATTCAATTTTTTTTTTTTGGTGGAGCAAAAATATTTTAAGATAAAATTTCCCTCTTATTTTTGGACCGTGATGAATTAGCATGACTTATTTTTCTTTACGCTTTTCCTTCAAAGATATATAATAAATAAAACTTTCCTTCTTTAGGTGCCAAAACAATATGATGTTGCCACATCATCATAACTTGGCTGCCACATCACTCATGCTTTGGGGTTTTTGACCATGATATGGAACTTGTTCTTTGACTGGGCATTTCTCTCAAACTGTGAGGGCTCATGAGATGCTCCACATATCAACGAAATCAACATGACAAGTAGAATCCACTAGCAAGGGTTTCCAAGACAAACCCAATGATATGCATCATCAAAATCTCTAACAAGTGCAGAGTATGGTCATTGCCCAAGGAAACCAAAACCTAAAGCTAGGATTAGCTAGGGTTTCATCACTGCATGCTTTCATCCATGACAACCAGCATACCGAGGACATCAATGACAACATCCTGCATCCATCGCATCTGCTATGTCATCCTGTACCCTCTTTGACATCAATGACAACATACTCAAGAATTTGTAGCTTCTATTTTGTTGTACAACCACTGCCAATCAACATACTTAGAAAGCCTTACTCAAATATTTGGGCCTTACCAAATGTTTCTAAGGCCCAAATATTTCATTACTTGATATTCAACTTAGTTTTTAGAAAACAAATTCACAACCTGCATATCTTACCTTTTCCTCTATCTCATTGAAAAGCATCATTGGCATCCATCCTGTAGCTTTACAATATACGTCCATAATCTCTTCTATGCTTTTCAATTCCATGCTAGAAACTTTCCCAAATATTCTGATATCATCTACGAAGAACAAGTGGGATATAACTACAACTTTTGAGATATCTTTTCTTTCATTTCCCTTTTTTCCCTTACATTTTTTATTAACATACTTAAATCTTTCTGCTCCCTAATATAACTAGGAAGGGAGAAAGAGGACACCCTTGACTAAGGTCTCTTGATGCATTAGAAAAACCTGAAAGGAGAACTATCTATGAACACAACAAAGGATGTTGATTTCAAAGATCCCATGATCCACTTAAGAGTCTTCAAATTCATACTTATTTGTAGAAGCAACAACTTGAGATATAGCCAATTCACTTTATAATAGGCTTTAGCCAGATCAATTTTCATCAAAACTGCTGGAATTTTCCAAACCTTGATTGTATGCACTCCTTCCGGTGCTATTCCAATGGCATCATGAATTTATGTACTGTAAAGAAAGCCAAATTGTTCATCTGAAATAACACCAGACAAATACACTTAAGCTTGTTAGCAATGATTTTGTAATGTCCCTGAGGGATTAATTAGCCTGAGGGACGAAGTAGCCTATTGATCCCCGTAGGCTATAGTCCTTGATAAAGGGGAAAACCCCAAAATACCCAATGTTGGGCAAGATTTGGGGTAACCGGGGTAAAAGAGCCGAAAGTGGTGGCTTGGTGTGAACATCACTCGACTAATTAAAGAGAAAGTTCCTTTATAGAAATCTATAAATACTTAAAAGCACTTGAGGCATTATTGGATTGGATCATTTTATCTCTGTTCTTCTTTAAGCCTGTGGCTTTGAGGGTTTAGGACCCTTTTTACTCTTGGACGCATTTCGGTGGAGGTGATCCCACCCTACCTAGTCACTCTCTCCTTTATTTTTTCTATTGGATTCTTTTTCTGGCACATGGTTTCTTAATACAAGGAACAACGAGGTATCTCAAGACAAATCTGTGAGGCTGACCGAATTCCTTAGGAGCTAATCACCTGGACAAATCATAGTACTGGTGGCCAAATTTCTGTGGAGACTTCTTTGAAACTTTTCCAATCCCAGAGGTTGATAAGAGTGGAGTGTGAAGTACTATTGAGCTAGGCGAGGTTCCTGTGGACAAATTATAGTGCTGGAAAGTGAAACTCCCTGCAGCTGGATCCTTTAAGTCCAAACTTTTCTCATAAGGACAAAACCCTCCTGTTGCAGCTGAGACCACTTGAACTCTGAAACACCAAAACCCCACATCTGAGGTAGGGTCTAGGACATCCAGTGCTGGTAGTCCGAGTCCTTTTGAGGCTGAGCGAGACTTTCTGGAATCTTCACGTGGGTCTTGTAACAGATTGGGCATGTTCTGCAGATAATAATATCATTTGCTACCCTATGAAAACGAAGGGTTTCTGAAGCCGATTTCCGCATATCCAAGGTCATGGAATATAGTGCAGGTCCTGTAAGTTGTAACCAAGGAGAAATAATTTTTGAAGATGTGTGAGTGTCTAACTTGCAATAAATCTGAGATATTGAGGTGGAGTATGGACCAAATATAAGGCTGATTCTTTGCCTGAAGTAGACATCAATTTTTTATCTACTCCAAGACCGTCGGATGGTAACCTTGACCTGTAGCAAATTGGATAATTATTGATAGAGGTCTTGATCTAAGTTTGTCATCTGTTGGGGCAACTTACGAGCAAAAAAAGGGTTTAGAGAGCTCTGAAGATAGCCGCATACTGAGAAAGGAAAATTATCAGTCCTAGTTGGTTATGTTCTGGATAGTGGTAGTAGAATAGTTTCCATAGTTGTGGATCAAAATAATTGGGATTTGATTTGCATAGTATTTTAAGCTTGTGGAACTCATTTATACTAGAACTGTTGAAACTGGGCTGTATTGGCATAATTGGACTGTTACAACATTGTGTTGAATGTTATTGTGGAACAGTGACATTGTGTTTGGATGATATTATACTGTACCACTGAAGGGACTGTTTGTTTCACCACTTAATTGAGCAAATAAATTTTGAAACCCTAGTACAAAATTACCCTAGTATAGTACAGATTTTCAAAATGAATTTGTAAACAATATTGCATAATGAAAGAGGTCTAAAATCTTCAAATGAAATGGACATTGGGCCTGTTGAGTTATTAGAAAAACCCTACAGCAGAACAGTTTATGAGCACAACAAACTATGTTGATTTCAACTTTCAAACATCTTGTGATCCACTTAACAGTTTGCAAATCCATATTTATTTGTAGAAGCAACAACTTGAGATATAATCAATTCACTTTACTGTAAGCCTATGTCACAGGGTTCGGCGAACCTGAAGCTTCAGGTTCGAAATTCGGCGAACCTGAAAAAAATTTGAAATTCGTTTAGGTTCGCCGAACCTGAACGGTGAACCTGAACGAATTCGAACCTAGTCGAACCTAATCGAACCTGAAAATCGAACCTGAAAATTGAACCTGAAAAATCGAACCTGTAGGTATTTTAACGCGAATTTCAACGGTTTTTTTAGGTTCGATGGTTTTTTTGGCAGTTTTATTAACCTGTTTACAAGAAATGCCTTTGGTGCATACCTGAAATGATGTGACATTCCTACAGTAAACTCGGCTGAATCTATTGGTATAGCAATGATGGATATCCATATTAAATGGAAAATCAACACTTGTACTAAATTGTTTTCAAATTGGTTTTGGCTCTTTGTTCTCATGTAAAATCTGTGTGTACAATTTGTCATCTAGAAGTTCCAAACCCTTAGCTTTCATCTCTGTGAAAAGATGGCGTGCTTCTTCCTCTAGGCCTACTTTGTGACAAATCCTGATCAAATACTCATAGTTTACTGAATCCAAATTGGGATCCGTTCCACTCTGTTGAATCAGGAATGAATATGCTTCCTCAAAATCTCTGTCGAAGAGGATTCCCTTAAGGAGATGAGCATAAGTACCATACAAACGCTTAATCCGTTCTTCTTTCATTTTATCCAAGAACTGAAGTGTGTCTCCAAGCTTCCTTGTCTTGCAACTTTGCAAGCATAATTAATCATTATATCATATGTAAATGGATCCGGTTGGTAGCCCCTATACAATGTCATAATTCATCTAATAGTGGCCTAAAAACTAATCAGTCGTCATCTTATATAATTGGAAGGTTATTTGCATTGTTCAAACTTTAACTTCCTACAATGATGTGTATGTTTCAATTTTGATCATGTTTTGATTATGTGATGTTTTAAAAGATTACTAGTATTTGACATTCATTTAAATTTTGAAGACTGAAAATTATTTCATTTCTTTTTGCAAACTACTATTGTGTATGTTTACATTTAACTAGATGTTAGAATGATTACATTATTCATGTATGTTTACTACTAAGAATTTGTATTCATGTGTTTATGGATCGATTTTGAATTTTCTATTATTTTTGTCATATAATATATATATATATATATATATATATATATATAATTGAAAATATGTATAGTCGAACCTAATGCCGAACCTCATTCGAACCTGATCGGAAAATTCGAATTCAAATCAAACTTAATTGTTGTCGAACTTGAATTCGAACTCGAACCGTGTGACATAGCTGTAAGCTTTAGGTAGATCAATTTTCATCTAAATTGCTGGAATTTCCGGACCTTGATTGTATGCAACCAGTGTTGCGGGGGAGCCCCCCTGGGAGCGACTCGGGAGCGGGTCAGGAGCGCGCCCCCTAAAAAAAGATGTGCTCCCTGCCTTTTCAGGAGCGTTTAGCCTTTTCGCAATTTTTTTTTTGCAGTAATGTTCGAAATGCAATTTTTTTCAAAGAAACAAATAAGTTTTGAGTGGGACAACTTAATGATCAAGCCTATGGCCGTAGTATTGATATGCGATTCATGGTAATTTTAAATTCTTAAAGTAAAAGTGACATTCTCCTTAATCTTCATTTTCATCCTTTTACTTCAATTTTTAACACTACCATGAAATGATTTAGGATGTTTGAGAGTGGTTCCGACCTCATTGGATTTCATATGGAGAAAGTAGAATTTTAGATTTCATTCAAAATCTAGCAAACTTATCAGTTATTCAGGATTTCAGGATTGGGGGATTTCAATGTTTCCATTGAATTTTGTCATGTATTACGGTATGGAACTCGTATTTAATCAAGAGCACCAAATCCTTTTATGTACCTTGATGTTAGTGACATTGGTTGTCAAACTCCTCTATCATGACCCTCCTAAAAATGTACGCACCACTCAAACAAAATCTTGACTTGACATGCTATGCTTTTTCTATCTTATGTTAATGCTTAGAGGGTGATATTAATGACAAAGATCCCTATACAGATACAGAGGTAATGACAACGATACCTCTGGATACTTAATGCTTAGAGGGTGATATTAATGACAAAGATCCCGATTTTCCAACAAGACTAAAAAATTAGACATTTCTCGTGGTGGCAAGAGGCCCAAGCATAAGTAATAGATAATAGATTTACTTGTCTTTTCTAGTTTCTAGTAGTTTTTATAACTATTGACTCTTTCATATTTATTATGATATTTTTTTAAACAATATATGACAATTTAAGTTTGAAGTTGGCAATTATAACTCATTAGTAATGAATTATGACTATGATGCTTCATGAAAGTTGAAAGTTGTTTCGTTTCATTTTATAACATCTCATTTCATGTTAGATATTATTTGTTGTAATGGTTACTCTTAGCTTACAAGTACAACTTTGGTGATCAATGATGATAAATGTTATATATTGAACTGTGAAAGCTTGAAACTTTAAGATTGATCAATCATGAGACTCAATATGTTGTATGTTACTATGTTACTAACTTGTGGATGTGGTTGATGAAGGTTATAACTTCTAGATGATTGTTGTTATATGGTTCAATCTATGTATTCTATATCTAATTCATCATTCTACATGTTTTTGTTGACATATATGTACCAAAATATAAAAAATATATATATATTATATAAAAAATGCTCTGGGATTTGCTGCCAAATCGGGAGCTTCTGAAAATGTCGCTCCCACTCCCCACTTTCACTCCCGCTCCCAAGTAACATTGTATGCAACTCTTCCTGTGCTATTACAACGACATCATGAATTTGTGTACTGTAAATAAAGGCAAATTGTTCATCTGAAATAAAACCAGAAAAATACCTTTAAGCCTGTTAGCAATGATTTTTGAAATAAGTTTGTAAACAATATTGCATAATGAAATAGGCCTAAAAGCTTCAAATGAAGATGGATCTTGTCTTTTTGGGATTAGTGCTATGAACGTGGAATTCAAAGCTCCAAGAATCTTCCCTGACACTCTGGATTTCTCAGCAATTCTTGGGAGATCCCCTTCTAGAAGAACCTAAAACCCTAGAAAAATTTCCACTGTCCACCTGTTTAGGTCCAAGTTCTTTGCCTTTTTGAAAGAGGCTAAACCAAATTTTAACTCCTCTTTGTTCATTTCTGCATCCAATTCCAAAATCATACTCATATTATCTTCATTACGTCTCCAATGTTGGCATTCTTAGGATACTTGAAAAGGTTTTTAAAATCAACAACCTTTTTGAGTTTCTCAATTTCAGCAATATCTCTGAAAGACTTGGCCCTAGATCCATCAACTTCGCTTGTTTCCCAGATATTGTTTATTTTCCACCTATAATTTGCAGTTGCATACTTACGAAAATATTTCGCACTCCCTGTAATATTGTTAAAAAAAGTCATTTTTCTGACAACAATTGCATTTAAAGAGAATTTGCTCATAGTCCAACTTGGGTATATTCCCAATCAAGAAACTTTGGAGTGATAAGATTCTAGTAGATCTTTTCTTAGATCTCTTTTTATAAGAAATCTTGCACATGAATAATTTGTCTCATAATTCTGCCCAATTTATGAACCTCCCAATTTTTATTTGTAGTCATGTTGTCTTTGTTCCATTAATGCAATAGAAGGAATTGGAGATGGACACATACAAGGATGGTAGAGGGAATTTATTTTGTTGGGTCAAAATTCATATTCCATTGATTTAAGTATAGTGGGTACCCTGAAACTGAGACCCCTCTTAGAAAATTCAATCTTGATTCTTTTGGTGAGCAAATAAAGTAATGTAAAAACCTATTCCACAAAGAAATGAGTAGATGGACCCTTTTCCCAATGAGACCCATGTTTTTAAGCTCCATGAATCCAAAGTGGTTGTCTTTGGTCAATGGGAAGAGAACATTCCAACGAAGGTGTAATTAGATAAGATAAGATCCAATAACTTTAATAATGTCAAAGAAATGATGAGAAAGCAGGTCAATAGGACTATATATTACAACCCAATGGTTTATAGACTATGGGAATTGCTCATAACACTCTAAGATGCTAAAAGCTAGCCCGAAAAAGGAAATGTACAATTATCAATTAAAAAAAAAGGGAGTAGGGTGATCTAGGTGAAGTAGAGAGGGAAAATCCTAAGAGAAGCAAAGCCTGAGCTCAACATTAACTTCATCACTAGAAATACAATACAAGTAGAGGCACATAAGGTATCCTTATCTTCATTTATGACTGTGACTGACACAATTTTTAATGATCCTTGATAGATAAGATAAGGTAATTTTATTAATGTCTGACTAGTGACCACAATAGTGGGTCAAACGGATCGCTGAGTACAATGATGTCATTATAAAGAAGGAGCACCAAAAAGACTCGTATAAAAAGCAACATGCAAAAAGTAAAGTAAGGTAGAGTCAAGAGTGAGATCTAAGCTAAGGCATGAACAACTCTTGACCTCGAGCTTGAAAACCTATTATAGGGTGGAGATGTATAGGAGGAGAAGATCTAGGCATAAGAATAACCAAAAGTAATGAGGTAGGTCTATCATGGAATAAACACCTCTCCTAACATTCGAGGATTAAAAAAGGAAGCTTAGTATAGTATGATGTCTAGGGGGAGAATTGGTAGGATGCATGGATTGCCGGTTGTGCTCTTGTTGTATGGAAGAGGTAGTTCACTGTTGAGACTTGGGGATCTTGTCTATCTCCTGGGAAGGGATCTAATTTGGTTGTGTTGTGGAAATCTAGTGGAATGGGGAAAATCCCCACGGGTTCACATTGATTTGGAGTTTGGGGCTGCGTTGATATTGGTTTGTCTCTTAGTGTGCCCCTTCCCAAGGGTAGCACCATGAAGAAGGAAGTGATATGTTGGGTAGAGTCTGGTCTAGTAGGATTGTAAGAGGTTGAAGAATGTGGTTTTGGATTGGTCAGAATATTTGATGAAGCTAGTGAGGATATGAGTCCCCTTGAACAGGCAATGGAACCTACCCCTAATTTCATAATAGATGGGGCAAAGAAAGATGTAGTGTGCCTCAGTATAAATCTCACATAGATGGCATAGTAAGGAAATCCTATTTGATTGATTGATCTGGTGGTTCGTGTCTACCTAAAGTCTTTGAGAACCCAATCATAATTGGTCTAGGGGGATGCAAAGCATGCATCCAATGGCAAAGTGTATATTGTGGTTGAACAATGAGTCCATCTCTAACCTTCATGCAATGCTAAACATAGAAGGCCATCTTAGGGTGTAACCAATCTTGAGGTTTATCATAAGTGATCTAGATAAATTGCTTGTAAATGTCATCCATGTTGATTTCATTCAACTCTTGTTTGGTAGGTAGGAGGTGGTTAGGTGCATTTAAGAAATATCTAAATGGAGGGAGATGGTAAACTTGAATGCCCATGGATGTTAAAAGATTTGAAACCCATGCAAACCAACGTTGAGCTTGTCTCCAAGAGCTAGAGAGGGCAATGGTCTCTAAAGAAAAATAGGCTAAGTATAGGTACCTGTCTCTCCCTTTCACAATGTTAGTGAAGCCTTGGATGCAATGCAAAAGAGATACCAATCTGAACAGTGTCTCAAGTCAAAAAGGCCAGGCCCCAAATTTTTCTAGGATGATGTGTCGAGGGATTTTGTGCTTGCATCTGATGATGTGCTGGAGAAGGATCTGGACTCTCTTGGTTGAAGCGCAAATTAGGCTCAAGTAAAGAAGGTCCCCATACCTCTAGGCCACAAAAAATAATGGGTTGGAAGAGGGAGTCTTCAAGGACATCTTGGTTGAGATGTCTTGAAAATGGTGTTGGAAATACTATTTCTTAAGAAAGGCCAAGGATCTGTAACCCTTGTTGATCTGAGGCTCGAGGGCCAATTGAAAAAGAAAGCAGAGTCCTGAAAATTGTGCCCCCAAGTATGTGTAGGTGTTGGTGATCTTGAAGAAGAAATGAAGGTCCAAAGTCTTCTTTAACCTATTGAAGATCAAAACCTTGGTTTTACCGAGGTTGATTGTCAATTGTCAAAAGTCACAAAAGAGAGCTAAGACATCCAACTGTCTCTATAACCCATCTAGAGATGACGTTAGGACCATGTCATTGAAAAAGAGAAGGATGGATATTAAAACCTAATGGAGGAGGTACCCGTCACTTTCTTGGATATGCTCGTGAAGAAAAGCCTCCAACACATCAATGTAAATCCCAAACAAGGTGGGGGATAGAGGGCAACCTTTTTAAACCCCAATGGTATTTCTGATGAAATCATACGTCTCGTGAACTCTGCAGAGATGGCCCAAAATTGACTCAAATAAATGCACGATGGCATTGGGTAGGGACTTGGAGATGCCAATGTCTTTGAGACTTTGGAACAAGGCTTTTTGTGGGGCGGAGTCAAAACCTTTCCAAAAACCTACAAAGGAACAATAGACTTTTGAAGAACAATGGCGTGCCTCCTCAATGATTGCTTGGAGGGTAAAGATGTGGTCAGTGGTTTGATGAGTGGGTCAAAATCCTACCCGCCCTCTAGCTTTCTTCACTCAAACCCACTAGAGAGCTTCATATGGAGAATCGTAGCATAGAGCTTCAAGAATGTGTGGCCTGCCATGATTGTTTTGTAGTTGTTGGGATTTGAGATGGGGCTTGATTTGTGTATAAGGTAAATAATGTGACTAGACCATGCTGATGGAAAACTTGTATGGGCCACATGGTTGAAGTTTATGATTAAAGAACTTTTCCAGGAAACTCTCCTTGGTTGTTGCTTTGCTGCTGTTCATCACTTGAACGACCTCTTTGATTCACTGTGAGAATAAGAAGCATGAAGAGTGTGGAGAGGTAACCTAAATCTGGGCCTACCCAGGAGTATCACAGAGCACTTGGTTGAAAGGATTTGCTGTATAATCTTTGGAGGAGCTTTGGAGCAAAATTATTTGTCGCTCATAACATCAGAGGTCAAGGGAAAGAACCTCTGGGTAGAAGTTTGGTTTGCTCGAATGAACCCGATGGTAGTATTTCACATGGCACAGACCTAGTGTTGAGGTGGAGGGTGCCTATTGTTTAGGTGGGGGGAAGTTTGCTCTCTCACTAAATTTGTATTCAATGGACACAAGAAGTGGATAGTCCAATTGCCGCTTATAGCCACAAGCACCTGAGATTGAAAGAAAGAAGTAATGAGCTTGGATGCTCTTGGTTTGGAGAGGTCATGTGATGTTTTCTGCTTTAGATTTTCTCCTAATGAATGTAAAATGCAAGGCATCTTTGTTGGCATAGTAAATGAAAATTGTAAGGAAAATTCCATTGTGTCCGGGAACAAGTAGTGGATCCTCCCTTGAATCTTTTAGTAAATGCGGCATTTGAAACAAAGTATTCTTTAGACTTGATCTTTGGAGATGGTACAACTAGCAAATCCTCTTAAACTATGAGATGTGGTCAGTTACTGTGGGAGCAAACCTGTAACTGGTCGAGGGGGATTTTGAGGCTTGAACCCAATGGTGTTGAATGTAGTTAGGACAAACATTGAGACCATCCCGCAACTATATGAACTGCTCATAATGAAAGGTCATCTTGATGCCTAACATCTAAAGGTGGCGAGGCCCAAGTGCTTTGATTATATGTCTGATAGATATCATCTCTAACAACCTTATTGATTTCTCTTTTAGTAGGATGGAGATGACTAGGGAGCATCCAAAGAGTAATTAAAAGGAAGGAGGTGTTCTCTAGAAATGCCACTTATCTATAGAAGTGAAGTGCCTTTGGGAAACCAACTTTGTCTGCAACCAGGAAGGGCAATCTCATTGGAAGAGCTGAGAGTGAGATAAGACTCAGAGGTATCTATCCTTCAAATAGATTGAGGGTCAGGTTTTGAACAATCCCTCGAAGAGAATCAAAATCTCAACTTGGAACTTGGTGCCATCTTTTAACTAGATGTGAATGATCTCTTTTTAGGAGTACTGTTTTTTGCTTGCTGGCCTATCAATGTCTTGCATAAAATCCAACTATCTGTCTGGACTCTGATTGTAGAGGGATTGGTTCATAGACATATTTCTGAGATGGAGTGATGGAGCTCTCTTCAAAAATGTGGACATGGCATGTCAGAGATTAGAGTTCACTCTCAGACACCAGGAGTGAAGACACCTACCTTTTCTTTGCTTCTTCTTACTGCAGTTAGGCTTAGGGACTCTGGAACATATATGAGAAGTTGGAGATCAGAGGAGCGAAGGCATCTACCTTCCATTTTCCTATTGCCTGCTCCTAACAATTGCATTTGAAGGGAATCTGCTCATAATTTAACATTTATGTGTTTCCGCAATCCAGATACTTAAGAATGATAGTTTTTGGTAGATCTTATTATAGATCCTTCTTTGACACAAATTTTGGCGTATGAATAATATCTGTCTCATGGGGTTTGCCCAATTTGTGAACCTCTGTTTTTGTTTCCAATTAGCGCTAAGGTGTTGCTTTTTGGTAAATGGAATTGAAGGATGTGGGATATGGACCCATACAATGTTTTATCTGTTGGGTTAAAATTCATATCCAATTAATTTAAGTACAATAGGTGCTTCGAGTCTAAACCAGGGAAAATTTTAAGATCCACCCTAAATTTATATGTATAATAAATGGGCTAATCCCCATGATACATAGGAAAAATGGGAGGCGATTTTATCAATAATATAATATGTATATATAATTTTTTTGGCGAATCTCTGACCAGATTATATTATCTTTTACAATGATGGAGAATCTTTCACTGAATTATAAAATCTTGTAAGATCTTGGCAAATCTTTTACTGAATAATAAAACATTGTGAAGTCTTGGCGAATGTTTTGTTAAAGTATGAAACCATATATGATAATAAGAAAACATATTCCTTAAACTGTAATATACTAACATACATGTTTAAAAAAAAGAAACATAATTTTCTCTTCCTACAAACAATGTTCCAAGTTTCAGTGGCCATGTTTGTCAAGGTTCTTACAATACACTCTTTCATATCCTTCTATTAGTTTTGATAATATTCCACAACAAAGTTCTTGTAGGTGTTGATATTGACAACGAGTTTTGTCAAGGTAGGAGAGATTAATCTTTTCTCTACAACTTTTGTCAAGCTACCATCTTTTTCAAATTATCAAATTTCTTTCTTATTCCATAGACTCCAACTGCGAGATTAAAAAAAACACATCAAGTTTGTTTACCCCAACATGCCAACAAGTAGCAAGCCCCAACTATATTATATAAGAAAGTATTAGGTATCCCAAAGGCTCGAAGGGGATCTAATTGAAAGAAGTGACCATTGTGAGAAGCCTTCCAATCAATATATGAATATGTAAATGTAGATTTATTATTTTTTTAATTGGAAATCTTCAATTAGATAATAAAATTTAATTACGTCTCTCCCAATCTAAATTGCTTATTAGCATAATTCACTACCCTCATACGTCTCGCATTTTTTAACGACGTTATCACATGTAGATTAATTTCCTTTTTGGTGAACAATCTCCACCTTTTAGGAAAATATGGTGCAGTGGCTCCAACCCCTACAGATCATTAGGACAAACTAAGAATAGCATAGAAGATGAAAGGTTATACAAACCAACTTATTTTTCAAACAACTAATCCAACATCAGTACCTAAACTTTTTCATGAAGGTATCATATTGAGAATGTTTGAAAAATGGTGGGAAATCTTCTGCGAGGGTGATGTGGAAAGAGTGATAAGGTTTCACTGTTTTGAATTTTTTTTGTTAAATTAGAAAAACCAATATTAGTGGAGATATTGGTATTTTTTACTAAATTTTGTGAAGTGACTAAATGTAGCTTTAACCATTCACCTTAAGATGTTTTTACAATATAATTTCCTAAGTCTATTTAATATCTTCATTATCGTAAAAACCAACCTATATTCCATCTTAACTCCACATCTACCACTCTTAGAGGGATGAAATCTATTTATCCCTCTGAGCACTTGGTAGACCCAAAATTAAGATGGATCTACATCTACCACTCTTATATGGATGAAATCTATTTATCCCTCTAAGCACTTGGTAGACCCAGAATTAAGATGGATCTAAGATGATAGAATTTCCCCTT
>APFE031669353.1:147246-215522 GCA_000404065.3 Pinus taeda | reverse complement strand
TTAGTAATTTATAAAAATTAATAAAATTAATAATTGTTTTTTATTTTAACCAAGTTAAAATGTTTAACATACATTAAATTACAACATCCATTTTTACTCTTGATCCACGAAGCCCCGAGAGGGATCAAATAATTTTTCACTCTATTATAGTTTGCATATCACGATATTTGATCCCTTTGGGGGCTTAGTAGATCCAGAGTAAAGATGGATCTATGCTGGTTTAATCCCCCCTTTAAATAGGCTACATTCCACATGAATACCATGGGTCAATACCATGTGCCATTTTTATTTTTATTAATACTAATATTAGGGTTAATAATGTTTTTTAGCATGGTATTAATAATAATCTAGCCCATGGTATTTTGCCCATAGGTTTCACCTAAATATAACACATTTTTTGAGTGTTCGTAAATATAAGGTGACTTATGGAGTAAATATAAAAAATGTTTTATTTATTTACCATTCCTCTCGTTTATTTATATTTTTATTTATTTACCATACCTATTTTACAAATATGGTATTTGGCCCATAGGATTCACTTAAATAAAACCTCTTTTGTGAGCCTTCATAAATAGAACGAGGGTTATGGACTAAATATAAAAAGAGGTTTTATTTATTTACCATACGTCTAGTTTATTTATATTTATATTTATTTACCATACCTTTTGAGTAAATATAAAAAGACATTTTATTTATTTACCATACCTCCACTTTACTTATATTTTTATTTGTTTACACCCTTGCATGTACATAAGGTGACTTATGGAGTAAATATAAAAAATGTTTTATTTATTTACCATACCTCTCATTTATTTATATTTTTATTAATTTACCATACCTCTTTTATAAATATGGTATTTGCCCATAGGATTCACTTAAATAAAACCTATTCTTGAAAATTAGGGCGAATGGAAGGTTGTAACTCCTAATTTCAAGGGCTAAAATTTACCTTTTTTACCCTCTCCCTTAAAATAAGGTGGGCTAACCTCCATACCTAATTTTTTTATAAAATAAATTTGAGGCCATTTGTAAAAATGTACTATGATACAAAATATTCACCCACTAAAAATTTAAAACCCCTTGATTTTGCCTAAGGGCGAAAATTCGGCTCTAAAATTTTCCATGGTCTAAACCAAGGCTCCCTTTTGAGAATTTTGTCTCAATAATCTTTGTGAGCAAATAAAGTAAAATTAAAATCTCTTCTACAAAGGAAGGAAGAGATAGAGCTTTATCCCAATGAGATCAAGATCCATGAATATAAAAGGGTTGGGTCGGCAAGGGGCCACAAAACTTTCCAACCAGCGTAGAATCAGTGAGATTGGGGGCCAGATTTTGTGCAAGGCCTGGAGGGAGCTTGAAAGATAGAACTTCATGCCATATTTTAACACGACGTAAGTTATCCATCTTTTCATTAGGAGTCTTGTTTGTTTGCTTGCTAGGTAATCGAACTCATGAATAAAATCAAAGAATATGTCTGATTGTAGTGGAGAACCAGTTGCAAGCATATTTGTAAGTCAGATGGCCAAAGCCTTCTAATGTTATGGAAATGGCAGGGAGACATCCATAATAGACACTAGGAGCCATCACCCATACCTTCCATTTGCTTGTGTTCCTACTGACATTTTTAAAAATTAATCTGGAGAAAAAAACTGTAAATTTATTAATTTGATGATAAAATTACATTCTGTAGACACACCAACTGTGTTTATGCATTAGAAATCAGATTATATGCATATTGCATTCGGACATACAAGCCTTTCAACTTGTGAAACAGTGAAAAAACAGAAAATGCGGTAAAATTACATAAAAATGCCGGAGTTACTTATGTGAAAAATCGGTAAGCTTCTCCTTTTTGGTTGTCGTCTTCTGAACTTTTTGTCAACCCCCAAGGTTGGGTTTTGCAATTACCATTGCCATTTCTTTACGATCAGTCAGCAGGGGCACTTCTTTATATGAGTCTGAATTCTCAGAAGTATGTGTTCTCTTTGTGCCACCCACACCTTGGACGCGGTGTATTTCCTTGTTCTGTTGCTTTGGTATCGGGATCATTGATAGTACGGTTCTTTTCTTGGAGAACCTTTCAATGCCGTGTTGATTCTCATCTCCCCTACCTACTTGTGTGCCTTATTGATTCTATACGTCCACATTTGGAGGGTTCTCCATTGTTTCTTCTTCTTCTTCTCATGGAAGGCGAGGGTAAGAAACTGTCATCCCTTTGGCTTTTGGGACTATCTCTTTTTATTTTTTTATAACTTTCTTAGCCTACGGACATGTCTTTTGTAAATGTCCCGTTTGAAAATAGATACAACACTTGAATGTTGTGTTTTCAAAATCTAATGGTTGGGTCCACTAAAAACTAGTGATGAAAATATCGGTAATGGCAAAATATCGACAAGGGTCTAGAAAACATCTTATCGGCAATATCGGCGAAAATATTGGCAAATATCGACAAACATAAAAAATGCATAATATAGTGAATTTTTTTTCTAGATTTTTAAACATATAAAACCATAACAACATGAAATAAACACATTGGCACATAAATATGAAGAAAGCACTGATATATATATGATGTAGTGGATGTAAAATAAAAATGATACATCAAAGGTTATAACAAATCCTACTGATCGCTGATAATTGTCCAAACAAGGACTCCAATGTGGAGAACCAATACAAAATAACATCACATATATAAAAGTATCTCATCATCATGAGTTATATGTAGCAAAACAAATAAAACTAACAGCTATCTATCTGAGATCAGTGCCCTCTCCCCCTTTTGTGGGAAAACATGATGGGTTGTTTGCCAGGCCTATCCCTAGCAGTAGAAGGCCTTGCCCCTGCACCTAATGTCAAATGATGATTGCTGGGTATGGAGCTGTGCTCTCTAATATCTATAACAGATGGTGCTGATGCTGATGCTCTCTCAGTCTCCTCATCCACCTCCTGCTCTTGCTCCTGCTCCTCCTCGTGCTGTTCCTCCCCCGAGTACTCCTCCTCTTACTGCCCTTGTTCTAATGGTTTCTCTGGCTGTAACCATGCAAGTGAGTCCTCCAAGATGGGCACCTCAGACTCCACCCTCCACTGAGACAATACATCAATATTGTTTAAGGAAATGACATCTGGATCCGTTGGTGTTTCTATTTTCTTCACTTGAAGTCAGAGATTGTAATGCATATACACTAAATCATTGAGGCATGAGAACTCCAACCTGTAAGAGTGTCAAAGAAACTAATGATTCTTGACTTTTGACACTTGAGGGTCATAAATTAAAAGTACAATAAATTTAATTGTTCAATTGAAGGTTGAAGCTCGAAGTTATACTGTTGCGCTTTTTGAGTGTATTTTCTCAAATACACTCCAATTGTGCTCACACCCTGAAGAACTACATGTTTGACTCGAGATTCTTATGGCCAATTTCTGCAAATTTCACCATAGCTTCACCACCAAATATCTACAACAAAATAAAGAAATAAAAAAGTCAAAAACTTAAAACATAATTAAACTTCCAAATAAAAGTTACATAATTGAATTTTAAAATTGTAGAATTACAAATAAGTAAATTCTAAATTGAAAATTCTAATGAGTGATGACTTGTCACTTATGTGGCATGAAGAGGGTCCTTTCCCTAATAGCATCATCAAAGCCAAATAGGCCAACACAATCCCGATAAAACGATATCTCACAATTTATTTTGCTACGAAGCTCAAGATCAGGGACCATCCTCTGAATACAGGAATGGAGCCCTTCCATCACCTTGCCATCAAAATCAAAGGCACATTTGTATGAAAATGCGGGGTTGAGGAAGAGTGCTGCTGCATGAGTGGGTCGATGAAGCATCCCTGTCCACCGACTATCAATCACATCCCATAACATCATATGTCTATCAAGCCCAGTATAACCCTTGTTTGCATAATAAGAACGAATGCCCTGCTTGGCCCTATCCATCGTCTATACAAACAAGCCACCGCAGGCTTGTCCCCATCTACCAATCTCAAAACCTTTACTATAGGTTAATTAACTAAGCACACTTCTACTCCCTGCCAAAATGTGTCAGTGTACACCATTTTTGCAATGGCTCTCCCGTCTTGTGTCTTGTTGTATCTACAATCACGCTACTCATCAGAACAAACATTTGCTTCAACTCAAACTAGCATCAAAGCAAAGACTGAAGAGTGATAAAGTTGGTGGAAAAACGTTTGATTGCAGGACGCTGCAACTCCTTGTTTCTAGTGTATCTCCTCATGAGGCTAAGAACAAAAGCATGGTTACATATAAACTTGGGGACCCTCCTAGTCATATCAATCACCTTCTTGATGAAGGAAAGTTTCCCCATATCCTCAAGCAACAAATTGATACAATGTGTAGCACATGGAGTCCAAAACAATGTGTGGTGCCTCTCCATAAGCATCTCGCTGACAGACACACAATTAGCTGCATTATTATGACTTGCACCACATTTTGCACATCAATCTCTCGGATGAACGTATCTAACAACTCACATATCATTGCCACATATTTTATATGTGCTCATGCATCCAATGATTTAATAAACATGGTACCTTTAGGACAATGTACCAAGAAATTTAGAGGGGTCCTACTCTTCCTGTCTGTCCAACCATCAGAGATCACTCTGCATCCAGACACTTCCCATGTTTGTTTCAACTTCGCCAAACTAGAGTCAATGCCCTGCTTTTCTGCTTGAAGGATTGGCCCACGCAACTCCTCCTATGTAGAACTTTTGTACCCTGGGTCCACAACAACAATAGCATCACACATTGGCTGCCAAAATGGATTGGTTTTGGTGATGCTGAGAGTTAAGTTTCTCCAGAAAAGACACCTCCCCATAACTCTATCTGCTTCTTGCTTCTCCTTTTTCTTAGCAATTGATTTTATAGAAGGTTGTGCTCCATGTCTTGTTCGTGAAACAAAAAATGATGACTTCCCACTCCAGGAACATTAGCACTAGCAGGTGACCCTGTGGAGTCCCTCCCACTACCCTTAGCCTCAAAATTAGAAGAAGTGTCCCGAAAGATCTACTTGCACGTTCAACCTTGTTTCTTTCTGCCTCTTCCTTCTTTCTATCTTTTTCATCAATTGCTTCAAGAGCTTTTTGTATAAGCTGCACACTAGAAACCGTACAAAGCCCAACATCATGTCCAGGGAGTCTAGCCAGATGGTATTTCAATCACGCAACCCCTCCTGTTATCTTGGTCCCACATAATTTGCATGATAGAAATGCCCGATTTGTCCCACCATCAGGCTCCCCATACTCCCAAAATGGGTCCAAGGGTTTTGGCATATTTATAGTGAACTAATTCAAACCTAGGTCACCAAAAAAAAAAAAAAACTGGCATTAAACACCCATACACAAAAAATAATAAGTAATAACCACCTCATTTAAAAAAATGTTTTTTCTTACTAAATTATTTGAAATGTGAATGAAAAATGGCAATAAGAGGGTCATAAGAAAGTTAAAAAAGATAATGAAGCTTGCTGTCCAAATATAGAGAAAACCCTTGCATTGGCTCATGGGTATGAAAATCATAGCAAATGGAGAAAAACAAAGAAGCAAAATGTTGGTAGGCAAAGAGGCAAGCAAGCATAACTTTAAATCTATGAAAAAAATCATTAACATAGGGTTTTTTAAGAACATACTTGTTAATGGAAGGAATGAAGTTTGTCTCACTGAACTTCAATATTTGATCCACAATTTTTTTTTTAGTTGGTGGTGATAATCACTATTTGATCTTCAATCCCTCCTTGAAAACCACCATAAAGCTCTTCCCCTTCCTTCTCCAAGACTAAGAAACCAAAATGAGCAAATAAAACTACCAAAATTGCTTTTCTAGCCACGACCTAGCTTGCTTGGCAATATTTAATGTCGTAGCGCGATATTTTCAGGCAAGAAAATATCGTGATATTTTCTTGGCATATTTCGGCTTGCTGAAAATATCACGATATTTCCATATTATCAACATTGCTAAAAACTATTATGAGTCATGTGAATGCGATCAGGTAGACCTTTACTGAGGTCTACCTCTACACAGGTTTTGGAAAAAGTGAAAATTCCTTTTTCCAGTTCTTTCCAGAGCCATCTTTATAAATTTTCCCAGTGTATTTCAATTTTCCAATGCCCTCTAATACTTGGTGATGCCAGAGAGGGAGGGGGAGGTTGTGTAGTCTCAACCATTACAACATTTTTGAGACTACCATTGTGGTAGCATCGAACTCTGGAAAACATGGAGTTATTAAGAGACTTACTTTGCCCCAAAACCATGCCCCCTCATTTAGAGTGAATTCTAGATCTTTTTGTGTGTCAAATTGTACAATAAAGAATCCCCTAGAGCATAATTAAATAACATAGTTGGGGGTCCAGGTGGTGAATACCCACTGATGAAGGTCCTCCGTTTTGGGCCATAAGCCATTGAATCTGTAGATAACAACTCTAGATTGGAGAATGTTGAAAAGACCATTTACCTCTGGTAGATTAATTGCCATTGTTGGTGCATGTTCTTTCTATTCAACGATGTAAGGTCCTGGGATATTTTGGATTGGATCGGATGGGTTGCATGTCTTCCCTTTCACTGCATTCTTGAATGAGCTTGATTCACTGGGGTTTTTGGATCAAATGACTTCCTTATGTGATGTTGATCCAACTGGAGTTTCTGGAACTCCGAGCTCCACTTGTATTGGGGTTTATGAAGCCTTTAGCTCCACTCTGCAGCCACAAATTTAATATTATTGTAGAATCCTTTGCCACACCATAACCTATCAGCTGGAGGGAATCCTGGAGCACTTTACCTTCATATAACAAAACTTGGAGCGTTGCCGGAATTCCCATGTCACTTTGAATGCTTTGCTTCAGGTGTTTCACTAGATCTGAGCCCCAGATCCTTCAGAGAGATGTGTTTCCATTAATATTTTTGATGAAAATCTGGTATTTTCCTTCTTCTATCTGTCTTTTGTCTAGATCTGGAGATGAAAGGCAGAGAGGAGACTCATGGACGATCGGATGTGGAAGATATTGCTCTATCAGATCGGCCCCAATTTGAGAATCACGAAGCGACAAGGCTTGTGAAACCAATGGATCTGACGATGTAAAACTCCACAAAAAATCTTGATCCCCTCCTCATTCCATCGGCTACCAGACATAAGAGGAGATAGGGATCTAGAAGAATCAAATACGATCCATCTGCACAAATATCATTGATTCGAAAACGATCTTGATAAACTGGTGTTAGCAGAATGCTCATGCATGCAGAAGTCTGCTTCCTCATGAGGTGTCATACCACCCTGTGATTCTGGCTGCCGCCAAAGAAGTCTGGCCCATCAGTGTTTTCACTTTGGAGACCTTCTGTGCTAACAATACCCCAAATGGTGTGATCTGTGGCCAATCTGCACCAGACTTCAAATAAATCCGTCGCCATCCACTCTAGTTTCGGCCAAGAAACCCTAAACTGCCTGCGATTAGGATCTCACTGATCAGTTATGGATTCCTTTTTTAAAACAAGATCCTTGTTGCTTGGATTGTGGGCGATCCATTTGTTTGTGTGGTCTGTGGAAAAACCCAGCCGCAAGTGATTGGAGAACAATTGCATACGACAACAAAGATATTTGTGGACTCCCGCCACTCGCCATAACGTCTTCGCTCCATGGTTCATGATTGATGGCGGCATCCATGAGAAAACCTGCAAACAGTGAAACCCTAGCACAGCTCCACTTCTACATCTGTTCCTATTGACAGTTATATTAACATAAATTATAATCTCATGAGGGCCTGGAATAAATTTTGCCTTTAACAGCTTTGATTTCTATTGTAAATGCTTTTATTATTAAGAGGGAGGGCCTGAGTGCCCTGATTTCTGGACTGTTGACATTTTTAATGTAGAGCATTTTGAAATTGAAGTTCAGTAACGTCATTTTTAGGTCAGGAATTTGCCTCTGTAGCTAAAGTCCCTCATAAAATGGGATTGTCTGTGGAAAGTTGCATTAGTTTGTTATTATTAACCTATTGTATTTGTTATTTATACAACTTTGGTAAATGGCAATAAGCTTGGGAGCACAAAGCAGAAAGTGTATTTTATATTATGATTGCGGATTTTGTAGCAACAGGTAGTACAAAGGCAATTTATGGAAAGACCTCTACTGTGTTGACATGGTCTTTAGCTGTATTTATATATTGTTTTTTTTTTCAGAACTGAGCAAACACAAGCAAGAAAAATTGCATGAAGGGCATGTGGCTTTGGAATCAAGGAAAAAGAAGAAAATAAAGAAGAGGAGACCTGCAGCAGAGGATGATAATGTGGAAGAGGAGAATAAGGAGGATGTGCCTTTAAGAGGGATGAAAAGTACGTAAGGGTTGGTTGCAAACCTGTAGAATGTTTTTGATTTTGATATTTGATTGATTGTCTAAATTGTTCATGAGTCTTGCATGAGAGCTGCCTTGTACAGAATCTTAGTCGGTCAAAGTTTTAAAGAAAGTATGAAGATAACATAATTTCCATGTCACAAGCCAAGTCTAGCTCCAGGAATTTGACAAAAAATACTTTTCATCTTGAAATTTGCCTTGGAAGCAGTATGTTCTTTGATAGCTGCTACATACACACGTGATGTCTGTCCAATCCCTAGGATTGATCTTATAGGCTAGACTGACATATGTTACGATATGCTCATCATGGAACTGTAATGTATTCATTATATTTTGTTTTCAGTCAACTGTCCTTACCTTTTTCTCTTGCTTTTACCATGTGTATGATATGTTATTATTGTCTTGAAATTTGCCTTTGAAGCAGCATTTTCTTTGCTATCCACTATATACACATTCAGCCCGCCCAATATTATAAGTCAGACTGACATGCTAAAATTTGTTCATTAAAGAAATGTAATGCATTCATGATATGTTGTTTTGAGTCAGGTATCCTTGCCCTTCTTTCTTGTTTTTACCATGTGCCCGATTATTTATCATCATCTTGAAAGTTGGCTTGGAAGCAGTATGTTCTTTGCTAGCTGCTACATACATACATTACATCTGTCCAATCCCTAGGATTGATCTTATGGGGCAGACTGACATATGCTAAAATGTGTTCATTAAGAACTGTAATATATTCATCATATGCCCGCCTTGAGCCAGCTACCCTTGCACTTTTGTCTTCTTTTTACCATGTCCCTGATCTCACATTGGGTGCAAAGCCTTAACGAGCTGAAAGGACAAATGAAACTTGGAAGAGTTAGCACTGTCAACTTGACACCCTCTTCCCTCACTTTAGGATGATTTACGTTTACTGCAAGGGGGCTTCCCTGTATCTACTCAATCCACAAGTGTATGACAAATAGAGGCTGGAATCTGGATCATGGAATAATCAACAATCTGGTCTCTCGCTCTCTCTTTGTGTGTGTGTGTGTGTGTGTGTCTATATATATATATATATCAGCCTATTTAGTCCAATTTCAGATGGGGTGAAATGTATAATCTATAGTTTTTATGGGTTGTAAATTACTAAGAACAACAGGTCTGAGTTCTAGGTTTGATTGACTGTAGCAGATTAGTACACACATAGAAATCTCCTCTTACAAATTATTTCTAGGGTCAACAAAGACAGACTTCTATATCTCTTTTCGGATCTGATTTTAGCCTTGACAAACAGTGTATTGACAGCTGTATTAAATCATGAATATCCAGAATTAGAAAGTGATCCACAAGTGGATAAGAGACAGCTATCTTCAGAAATGATTTCCAGCACAAAGGGTAGATTAGAAAACGTATAAATCTTGTTCTAGACATACGCTATTACGAGGTTTGATTGACTGTAGCAGATTAGTACACACATAGAAATCTCCTCTTACAAATTATTTCTAGGGTCAACAAAGACAGACTTCTATATCTCTTTTCAGATCTGATTTTAGCCTTGACAAACAGTGTATTGACAGCTGTATTAAACCATGAATATCCAGAATTAGAAAGTGATCCACAAGTGGATAAGAGACAGCTATCTTCAGAAATGATTTCCAGCACAAAGGGTAGATTAGAAAACGTATAAATCTTGTTCTAGACATATGCTATTACGAGGTTCAACTTGCAGATTTATGCCATCAAGTTCAAATCTAGCATTGGGTATGCAAAGTAGGATATGAATTTATATCTAGACCTTCTTGGGACTTGGCTGGAGTATAATGAAGTGCTGTAATTTCCAGATCTGTGGAGCAGAAATAAAATAAGTTTTATCATGGATTTTATATTGGTTACAAGGTTGTGCCAATGCCCAACAAAACATAGTGCATATGGGGTTGAATAAGGACTATTGGAAGGACATCCCAGTAAGGAAATAATGGTGATAATATTGCAAAAGTTTGAATCCAATCTTTTCCTTGCTGTCGTATGCTTAAAAAATTTAGCAAGTGAGATCACTAGTAAATATGGCCTCCAAGACTATGGGTTTATATTTTTCAATAGCAACTTATTCATACAACAAATGTAGAGAGATAGGTATTACTATAAAAGATGCAATGGCAAGCACATATTAAAAGAAGTTGCATTACCTGAATTAGCATCCCATAGAAACCAGCAAGAACTATACCAAGAGTTCACTACTCATTCCTTCAACAACCATTATAAGTGGGGAAGCCTTGCTTTTATAATCTTCCTGGTTCAAACCTCCAATAATAAAATAATAATATCTAATGAAAATCCCTAGAGCTAATTTTGAAATGCATAAACTGTTGGACACCTAATCCACTAAGAGTTATGTTGTGGAATATGAAGAGTCATTGGAGTCCAAGAGACCACTTGGAATATGAAAACCAAGGGTCATTAGGCATTGTATAAAATGTATATCTTTGTGAATAATATGTATCTCATGATTATCTAAATATTTCCTACCATTTTGTGTGAGTTTAACATGGCATCAGAGCCGACGAATTCTTGATTTGCTCAAGTTTGAGCCATTGGTTTTGTGGCCTCTTTGTGCATGTTAGTTTTGTCATCAATTCTGCATTTCATGAATGTTGCATCAGCTAAATTCTAGCTGCGATCTCTGCCCAATTCTGTAGCATCTTTGAGAAATGTTCCCTGCATATTTAGATCGTCTTACAGAAACACACCTTGGACATGGTCTTTTAGGAGGATCATATTTTGGTAATGTGAAGCTCTGTTAAGTGGTCCAAGCAGGGGCCTAATTGTCTATCTGCATCTATGAGATGCACCATCAATAGTCCCTTGTCTTTGCTTTCTAACCATTCGTTGTGGGGATAGAATTTGATATGGATAGCAACGCCATGCTTCACTTCGATGTAGCGCTTCATAATTCCAGTGTTCATAGTTTATGCTACAAGACATAAATACTAGATTTCACATGGTTTCAAAGGATGTAAAGACTAGATTTCACATGATTTCAGTGGACTGTTCTTAGCGGCAATGCAAAGCTCTACAACCACTGGGCTATGGTCACAACAGATTCTCCAAAGTGTAAGCACAATGTGCAAAGCTTTTTGCTTTCGCCTACCCATTAAACAAGCCACTTTCTAGCCTGTTAGCCGATCTCCTCATCATACATACATGCTTTGGTCGTAAGTATTTCGGAGACCAGGTTCTAAATAGGTTAGGGTCATATAACATCCCTCAAGGCTAATTGCTTAAACCACCGGTGGAGTCTTGTGGGTGAAGATCAAAGGCCTAAATTGGTTGTCGTTGCCATTATGGAGGTCATGGGTTGCCAAAAACCATGGGAATTTGCAGAACGAAAAGGGCCCTCACTGCTTGTAGAGTCTTTGATGTGTGGTAGCAATGGAAACATTGTCAAAAACATCTATAGCAACCCAACTTTTGAAAAGTCTCAAGTAGCCTTGAGACAAAGAGAAAGCGTGGATAGAGCCTTCATTAGGCACTTCGTGTGGCATTCAAATGTATAGAATATTAAATGAAGGCACAAAAGGGCGAATGCTCTCAATGCTAAATCCAGGAATTGTAGCTATTGTGTTACTGTTTGTTCTTCAATGGCCTCTTGCAACATGTCGGGGGTGAACTAGTTAAACCAACCACTTTTGATTCTAGTTCAGCCAATTTTTAAACAATGGTTTGAACCTTTCCCTACCTAATTTGCAGCCACTATTAGGGTTTTGTTTTTGACTATTTGTCATTGGTAATTTTACAACAAGCACTTGTGACATACGGAAGAAGACCAAATTTGTAGAGTTTTAGGGTTGTCGTATAGTGTTTTTGAAGGCTGGAAGGTGTTTATTGAATATTTTGGTGTAGCATGGTATTTCTTTCATCAATTGAAGCCGTAGTAAAAGAAGCTTCTGGAATTGATAGTGGTGCATTTCTAGTTGAAACCCTCTGAGGCCTTTATTTTTGTCGAGACAATGGCCAAACTCAATGATTTGTTAGAGTTAAGCACACTAATGTTGTCTACTGTTGAAGACACTTTGAAAATCAACAAAGCCTCTCTTCCTAATGTAAGAATCTGTCTACAAGATGCACACAAAAAGATCAAGTTTCTGCAACTCGAATCGCAGCTACATCGAAATGAGTTATAACAAAAAAGACATCATTTTGAACTGTTTTTTGTTCAGAACAATCCCCTTTTTGAGTTTGAAGTTGACTCCCATCAACAACTAGAAATTGATCAGATCACTAAGTCCATCTTAGGAATAGATTTGTATGCAGATGCAAAATTTTAGTATGCACTTTCCAAGCCCATCATTAGGCCTTGGGAAGAGCTTATCGACAACAAGAACAAAACTGGTCTTGGATATGAGAAGGAGGTGTCCTTTCATACTCCAAACTACTCTAAACCCATTTAGTTTCAAAGTGCCAGGTTTCTTCATGGTGATTCATATTCACCTGTTCCAGATTCTGCTCCTCTTCCACAACAACCAAATATTTTCAAATGCCAACACTGTAATAGAGTTGGCCATGTGAAAGATCATTGTTTTGATCTTCACCCGTGTGAGCATTGTCATAAAAACACTCATCATTCAAACAAATTCACCTTCTGCAAGAACGAAGATTCACGTTGGATGGATCGCTTCTTGACATTGGGGCTTCAACAACCAAGAAGATATTTTGGTCATACAACATAATCTTTTCTCAAGTATTGGCACATCTTGCAGTTGAGATTTCTTCCTCTTCTCACTTTGTATCTGACCGAGGGGGAATTGATGGTCATCTACAAGCTTCAAAGATACATCAAGGCTCAAGCGAGCTTGAGTCATAGCTTGAGCTTGCTACTTGAGCCTAGAGCTAGAGTCAGCCATACCCAGATTCATAGTTGGTGGTCAACCTTAAACCACCGTTGGTTAAGACCTCAATGGTCTCCCTTTTTCAAGAAATAGGGAGCACTTCCTCTTGCATAAGGCTTGAGCTTCTAGCCAGATTTGAAATTGTTCCAGGAACTGCATCAAGCGTTCCAGGTTGAGACCTCAATGGTATCCCTTAAAAAAAATGAAGCCTTCAACTTCTATCTAGATTTAGAACTGTTCCAGGAACCGTATTAAGTATACTAGTGTTTGTGGTCATCCTTAAACCACTATCGATCGAGACCTTGAGTTCTCCCACCTTATAGCATCATTTTAGAGAGCACATTTAGCCGATTGCTGCCATGCATTTTGTGTATTTCAACTATGTTCTTGGACTCATATATACCCCTTCAAATTAAGGGGGAGAATGTTGGACACCTAATTCTCTGAGGGTTATGGTGTGGGATACGAAGAGTCATTGGAGTTCAAGAGACCACTTGGAATATGAAAACGAAGGGTCATTGGACATTGTATAAAATGCATATCTTTGTGAATAATATGTATCTCACGATTATCTATATCTTGCCTATCATTTTGTGTGAGTTTAACATAAACAAATAATATCTCTAAGCCAATTTGAGTACAACTTACACAAGTGGTGCACCTTGTTTAGCATGACAAGAAAGTGGGTGAAAAGCTCCATTTCCCTCCTTAACTCAAGCAAATGGAATATGTCAACAAGTCAAACTAGCAATATAATAATCCTTCTCAATAGTTCCTTTCTAGAATCCTCCAAAAATGAATAAACTAAACTTTAAAGGGACTGCACACTCCTAGACCATGAGCACACATGTGACAACAATCAAGCGGTCAAAGTGAGCGCTCTCGCCATCGAGTGCATCTAAGTTCCTCCGTAATGATACATGGGATTGCCAATGTGATGACAAGGCATTCCACCAATTCAATAATGTAATTGTCACGATGTTAAATCAAACATGATTCAACAAACTCCCAAATGGTGGTTTTGGGGGGGGGGGGAAGTGGACTGTTATCAACCCACATGGGTGACCGCTAGGAGAACTTTTCCTCCCATTTTGTTTAGCTTGCCAACCAACAACCCTATGTGATCTACAGATAACTAGCCTCAAAGGCCCTTCATTTATGCTTCGATCAGTGCTTTGTGACATTTAACTTATTGATAAGATGAAGGTGGGCCATATATAATAAGGTACATTAACCATTTTCATAATCAAGTGCTTTCATTTAATGTTTAAGAGCATATTGGTATAGAACACAAGCTGAGTTGGATGATTGACAACCTTTGATTGTGTTGTTGTTTATGTGCTTCATTAATGGTTATCCTCAACCCCTAGTCCAGTATGACCTTCTTTGAGGCTGTTCTTACCACCATACAGGAGGGGCATAAATAGGAGGCATTGATTGATGTTGCGTGTCCATGGTAGCCCATACTTAACACTTTCCATCTATCCTCTATATCCACATCCCAATCCTGGGTTTGATTGCTATTTGTCACCAGTGTTGGCTCCCCATTTTCTTATTCTTGAGTAGGGGCTTGGAAACTTTTCCCTAAGAGGTTGGTGCAGTTGAAAGAAAATAAAGAGCATGAGCCATTATGATAAAATGCAAAAGAATGATCGGGGTTTAATAAATTACGTGGCCGAAATCCTAGGTTGAGCTCTACCCACCACATTAGCCCTCATCGAGCTCTTGGCTAATGCATGAGCAAATCAAAATGAAATGAACTTCGATATCCCAATCCTGATGAGCAATAAATTGCTTCATCTTTAAGGGGCTATTGATGCATAAATAAAGACTTGTGACCCAAGTTATGCAAGAAAAATAAAAATCATTAGAGAAAAAGGCACACTAGTTTCTCTTGTCTCCAGGATGCAATGGATCACTAAAGGATAGAAAATTGTCTTCGGGAGGATAAAATTGCTTGGAGGGATTTTATTTCTGGATTGATGAAGTGATTTTTTCCCAGGAGAATTGACCTCATAACCTCGCATTAGCGAGGTGCTTTAGCGAAGGGAACTCGACCAATTGAGCTAAATCATAGGGCTCAGATTGATGAACTGATGCTATAGTGAATTGTGCTATTTTATTGTGAATATTGCCTTTCATTTTACATTTTTTTAGAATTAGGGTTTCTATGAAGTTTTCATGGTATGTTGAATATTTTATGGTTAAAAAAATTTCCTTTGCAAGATTTGTCATCTAGTATCCTTCAAGAAAACTTAGAATAACATTCCTCGACCTTAAATCTTCCATGGATTGAAAATCACCAAGGTTTCATTGAGAGGATTTCTCTCTGCTACTCACTCCTACCAAGGTCTTCCACCTTTTACCTTGCCTTTTTATGGCTCCATATATCTAAGATTGATAAGGCACTAGTCTTTGGGTGCTAATCTTTAAAATTTTTTCATCTTTTTCTTCTTTTCATGGCAAATTACGGTTAGGATACAACAAAATCTGCATTTAATAGCATACAATATCTTAAACATCATAGTCCTAGAGTTAGACTAAGTATCTCTTAAATTGAAAAAAGGAAAATTGTAATTTTTATGCATTTTCAACCATTATTTTAAGTCTGACATCTAGGTTTAAGTCACTGTTTTGTGCATTTTCAGCCATCGAAAATTGCTGTAATCTTTTCCCTTGTTTCCTTGTAAAATAGGCTTTGATTATTTATTGATTATCATTAATTGCGGACTATTTTTATTATTGCTGTCATAAATTTTGCATACTATAAATTATCTTTATAAACCCTAATTTATAACAATAGACATTTGATCTTTTTTTTGGTTTTCCAATGGAAAAATAACCCGTAACTTTATTCAAGTTTTGAAAAAGGAACAAAATTACATTTTGTAGATGTGATCCACATTTAGTATGAGCAGCCTTTTTGCTTTTGTTCATTTAAAATGCTGAAAAATAATAAATACATGAGACCAAGTGAAGTTAAGTACTATATTAATTGTTTAACTTATCTTTCTTCCCTTTCTTTTCTATACCATTTTCCATCCGCCTGGTTCGGTGTCAACTTCTACCATTGCCAAATCATTCATTGTTGTCTAAGCTAAGGCATGAACAACCCTTGACCTCGAGCTTGATTCAACTTACTCTGTCTCCCTCCCAATTAAGACTAAGGCATGGTTTAATAGTGAAAGGGAGAAACACAAATATACAGTAATATATCATTAGCCTGCAACCTTTCAAGTAAATACAGGGCAGTTAATAATGCAGAAGGGTTAATTATTTGATCTAATGCTCTTCTTGTCTTGTCTCGCTAATGATGTAGTACGGATACTTTACATTGTTCATGTAACTCACTTCATAGGAAAACAAGTTATCTTTAATTGTGTTCTATTTCTTAGGTGCAATTGTTTCAATTAGCGGTTTAGAATTTTGTAATTAGAATTTCTCTGTCCTAATCATGTTCATTTAGCCACACATTTCGAGGTTTCATGCCTCTTGTTGTCAGGCATGATAAGGTGCTGATATATGAGGAGACTTTTGTACTATTTTCAAGGAATAACTTTTCATTTCCTTGAGACAGAATGGCTTCTTGATTACCACAGTAAGAGACCGGGATTGAAGGTTCTGCAGCAAGAAATTGATGATTTTATTGAGAATCATGAAGCTCAGGCAGAAAAGGTACACAAGCATTTGTCTGCTGTTGTATGCTTTTATATATATTTTCATCTTGTGGCATTAATTCGAGTTAATCATCTCATATGTCTTAGTCTTTTCGTTGTTCTCAAGTTGCATACAAGTTGACTTGTATGTACATTTATATTATAACTATAGGTCTGTGAATAAGTAGGTTATTCTATTACCTAAATCTTGCAGGAAAGAAAGGAGAGAGAAGCCGCTTCTGCAGCTGAAGGATGGACAGTTGTTGTTCATCATAAGGGAAGGAAGAAAACCGTAGATTCTGAAAGTGGAATTGCTATGGGTTCTATTGGGTTAGCTGCTGCTCAGGCAAAAAAAGCAAAAAAGAAGGCTAAGGAATCTGCTGTGACATTTTATAGATTCCAAAGGCGAGAGGCTCGCAGAAATGGTATGTTCACTATTCTGTATTTTAGTTTGAGTGGATATGATAGAAAGACATTGAACAAAATAAAAGGACACATTTCTTGCTGCAGTTTCCAGTTTTCTGATGTTATGTTCACTATTCTGTATTTTAGTTTGAGTGGATATGATAGAAAGACATTGAACAAAATAAAAGGACACATTTCTTGCTGCAGTTTCCAGTTTTCTGTATTTTGATTGCTATGTAGATTTAAAGCTGATTTTTTTATTCTATGTTGTCAGTGTTATAGCCTTTTTCTGAATTCATTTCTCCTAAACCACTAATAGGTTATATCAGCCAACATGCACTGAACAGCATGCCTGAGAAGTAGCTTAATATGCTATGTAACTTTTCTACAAGGTTAAATCTGAAAACGAAGTAATGAAAATGTTTGGTTGGAAGAAGAAACATAGTTGTTAATTTATTGTTCTTGTTTATTTTATTGACTTTTCAGTTCATGTCCTGTGTAATATTTTTAATTTTTTTTTCATTTGTTTGGAGTCTGGACTAGTGGAAATGCTTTCCCTCATTGCATATGCTAATGTTTGTTGTCCCTAGGTTACAACTTACATCATAGCAGTACAGAAAAACATTCTTTAGAACTGTAGGCTAGGACCTTCCTACTATCTCCAAGTATTGCCAATGTATTTTTCATGTATTAAGAAAGCAGGACTCTCCAGCGTTATAGGGAGTGGATGGAAGTTGCATTTTATGTAGGGACTTTCAAGTTTTATTTGATTTCAAAGCAGTAAGAATGGCCAAAGATATATGACATCTTGTCTGTGGTTGATAATTCTGCAATTATCTTGTTTCTTTTTGCATTGGCTTTTGGCAATGGCTCTTGCCAAAGGGTTGCTGGTTGTATTTTGATTTCAAATGTTCATGTCTGCATGTCTGGTTATATCCATCACTTGGATTCCTTTGGAGGTTTGATACTTTTCTGGCAATTTTTCTAGTGATGGTGAACAACAATAGTTGCATGGGTTGGCTGTCTACAGATGTATGCTTAACCCCAATTCTGTAATCAGCAATAAAAACTATTAGTCATTCATGGGGATATATCCTCAGCATGGTAAAATTCACAGGGAAAGCCAAGAAGGAAATAGAAAATACCCATTCTTCTATACCTTGTTTGTCTCAGAGAAGAAATTTAGCACATCGAGAGGCAGACAGTTCAGCAAATGGTGTCTCACCTAGTGTAATGTTTAATTCTCTGTCTACGCTTTATGTTGATTAACAACGTTTTTCTGTACTAGACCTATATATTTGTGTTTTTGTGTCTGTAGTATGTACACCGTTTAATTGTTTGTCTGTTTAAAAAATACAAGTGCACAATGTTTTTATCTAGGCTGGAAATCTTTTATAGTAAGATCAATCAGAAAACAGTACAACTTGTTTTCAATGTATTGTTTTGTTGCCTGGTCTTATCTTTGCCCAAAATATGTGGCCATTCTTGTTTACTTTCAAATAACAAACTCTTCGCTTCTTTTACTTCTATCAATCCAAACCTGTCTCAACCTTATACTAGACTTTCAAGGTGAAATATAACGCACTAAATTGGTACTGGTAAAGCCAATGAAACCAAAGCCTAGAGAAGGCCAGAGGCCTGTGAAGTACTTACTAAGCACCTGCAGGTTATAACTTATCTTTTTTGGTATCTGGATCAACTCTGACCTTGGGGAGTTGTATGCTATTAAAGGCTGCAAGCCCCCAGCCCTGCCTTCTCCCCTACCGTTGTTGGGTCTCCCTTGTACATCGAAGCCCTGTCATGAAATTTCAAAGTAGATTCTGTCTAGTGAATGCTTTGAAAGATATGTGCTAACCCTGTGTAAGGAGGCTATTCTTTTCTGTTTTCCCAACAACTTCACATTCAGCTTTTGGTAGCGACTCCTCAATATTCCCCAACATAGCTTCAGTCAGATGTTCAATTTTCTGTTGAAATTTCTGCAGGAATACTGAAGCCTGCTAAAGACTGGTGTATATTTACCCTCACCTTCGAAGCCATGATGCTTTTTTTTTTCTATTTTCTGGTTCATTGAATCTCATGGATTTTGAATCCAGGAGTTTCGATGGGTTGCATTGCATTTTCCAGTAAAGGTCTTCGCTTTTCCTAAATTTCCACTGTTTCAGGTGAAGACTCTCAAGCCGATTAATTAACTACTCATTTAATCTACTCAGGTTATTTACTGAAGCCTGCTAAATACTTTTGAATATTTGCTCTCATCTTTGAAATCTGGATATAATTTTCTTTTTTGCTGGTTCACTGAATCTCCTGGATTTTGAGTCCAAGAGTTTCATCTCGCCTTTTTCAGTGAAGGTCTTCTCATTCACCAAATTTCTACTTTGTCCAAGTTAAGGTGCTCAAGCCAATTAAATAATAATTTACTTATTGCATCTTATATGCTTTTTTGTCTCAAATCCTTCTCCACATCAATTAACTTCCCTCTCTGAGTTGTTGAGCTACTTCCTTTCTTCATTTGGGTGATAGCTCATCATTCACAGAAGAGTTGCCAGTTTCTCAGTCAGCCAGAATTGGAAATTTCTACGAGGATGCAATCTCTAGAAGGTTGGAGCTAAGGTAGTTATGCTGCAACTTTTATCCTATGCAGGGAGGGCGGCTTCTATAACTCTGCTCTTCTGGGATGCACTCCTTTTTTTGTGCATTAATGCAATTCAAGAAGACAAAATCCACTTTAATCTATTTTATTTCTTCATTTTCCTGATAGCACCTCTTTTCAGAACAATAAATCTCCTTCTGTTGGTGGGATTGACCTTCTTCTTACTCATGTTGATCATCTTTGCTTGCTCTCTTTGATCTCTTTATCACTTCTAGGAAGTTAAGATACCAGACACGGTCTAACCCTCTCATGTGTTGCATGTACAGCATGTTAGACTGGTGGACATGCTGTTCTACTTCTTACATGTTACATGTGCCCTGCGTAGGACTCGTGTCCTATGCATGCCTGACTCTCAGGAAGAGTGTAACCTGACATATCAGACATGTTTAGCATGAAAAAGTGACCCCAGGCCTGAAAAAATAAATTAATGAGGGAGCCTGCCTCAAAATCACCATTTTTTGTTCAGAAAAAAGCACATAAGAGTGCAGACAAGTACTTTGAGATTTCTCGTGTTAAGTTTTCCTGTGTCTATATGATATGTTTTATTTCTATAAATTTCAATTTTAAAAATTACACACACAGAGCTGTGTCATATATTCAAATCCCTATGCTAGGTGACTTATCCAGAAAATTGTCGAACATCCCTTTAATCTTCACATTCCTCCCAAGAGGAATGCTCTAATTTTTATTGTCAGTTGCCCCAAATCTCAGAGACGAGGAATATCTCTGCCTCACTTTTTATCAGTCTGCAAAGCAAGTCAATTCAGATAATGTTATGTTCCCTTGACCATCATGGTGAGGTGCCTGAATTCTTGATCCAAATATATAATCTGGATATCAATGATAACTGTTCAAGAACTCATTTCAGACAATGCATTATTTTATTCTCTAACCTTTCTAGTCATTTTGTCCATAGTAGCTCCAACATTTACAAGGTGTCATGCTGGTATGTTCCGTCTGTTGGTGGGATTCACAGTGACAAAGCCCCTTTATTGAGGACTTTGGCAACTAAACCCTCCATTGCGAAGCACAATCATCAACATACCGTTTTTCGTGCATAATTCTTATAGTTGGATTGGAGTTTTCCTCGATCACAAACTATCAATTCCTAATGCCTGCAACAAGATCCCTTTATCATCACTGAAACCCCTACCTCAATGCAGCAGGTTTAGCTCACTTGCCTGTAATCACCCTTCATCCTCCAGCTTTTACTTTTTGAGGCACTACCATTATTTATCTTTAGAACACCTTGTTGGGAGGGTTTCACTCTGTTTCTTATACAGTTATACTTCAACATGAAGTTCATAACCTACCTTGGCTGGTGTTTTCTGGGCTCATGAGGAAAGTGTTTGGCTGACCACTTTATTTGTTCCTTCTCTTCTATCTTGGACTATACCTATTGGTTAATTATCACCTTGCATGTCCGAAATATCTGGCACAGTAAAATTGGAAATTTCTTACGATGGGTATATATGCAACTTGACTAGATGTAAACCCTATTGTAAGGTACAGGCACTTCTTTTTCCTATTCATTTGATTATAATTCAACCATCCCAGTCCAGTATTTTTTGGAAAACACATTGATACTTTTAAGCTAAACATGTGCCCAACAAAATGTTTCATCTGTTGAATTTCATAGGTATATACCAAACCCTTGTTTGCCAGTAAACCTGCTAGATGTGTGCAACAGCCAATTGAAAAATTTTAAAATGTTGTTTTTTTGCAGAGATTATGGAGCTACAAAATAAATTTGAGGAGGATAAAAAGCGGATAGCACAGATGAGGGCCGCAAGAAAGTTTCGCCCATACTGATGTTTGCAGACCATTTTATGCCATGTGCTGTGTATACTGCACATCTCATGGTTCAGGGCAACGTTAAAACAATTGGCATGTAGAGAAGCTATTTTATTCTGGCTATCGAAATATGCCCAGAAGCAATGTAATTGCTGTTTTTATTATCAAATCACGGTGTATTATTATGTGGTACAAGAGTTATTTTTCCTATCTAATTTTCCGATTATTATGTTTTAATGTTCATATTTTGTTCCCAAGTATACTGGGTTGAGGCCCTCTTGAAAGAGCACTGACATTTCGTTTATTTCTGATCATTGTGCTTTTCATATTTTTCACCGCATAGAGAGGTGCAGTTACGTTTATTTTCTTTGCTCTGTTATACATATTAATTAAAGAGACTCGACAGGCAGACTCACCCAGTTACCAAGGCTTTGTTAAGGTGAGAAGTTGTACTAATGAGAGTACACTTGATGAGTAAAATAAAGGGGAAAAGTTGCACTAATGAGAATACATTCAACGTATGAAAGTAAACTTTCAGAGGCAATGTATGTTAGTCAATCATTTTGCTAGAACATCATTGGTTGGTAAATAATCTATCTAATTAAAAACCTAATATTATATCTTGTCCACTTTAGGCGTAGATAGTATATGTTGGATGGAAGTGCTTTACGATAAAAAAAATGTTGATGTTGTGTATGTTTATGATCATTGTGCATATTAAACGCAACCAAAATGAGCAAGCGGATGCTCTGTCAAAAAAAGGACTGCACTATCCAAACGGTATTTGGTATCTGGCCATTACAATAGATTCATGCGCTTTCGAGATCCAGCCTTTTTCTTATGCCTGACACATAATTGCTTGCAGGTTTCTGTTTTGCTATATGGACAGTTAATATGGATCTACTGTAAGGCTGAATTCTCTAAAATTTTTGCTATGTTTTGCTATTTTAACAATGCTCCGTAATGAATAGGATTCTCTCTTCATACACCCCTCAGACTCGAGGGCTATATCAGAGGCATATGAACATGAACCTCTTTAACTTTTTTGTACAAATCAGCTCTGTATATACATATACATAATATAATACATATCTCGCTTTTTCTTCTGAAAAAAAAATGTTTATGATCATTGTGGTAATTGTGCTTAAAGGAATATCGCTTTACTAATTGAACAATTTATCACAAGAAGCGGTGTGTATGATTACGATTATTGTGGTAATTGTGGATGAGCACACATGAAACTTTCCTTTTCAACGAGTTAAAATGAAAATTTTCTTAGTTGTGTAGTACTAATGAAGAAAATTAAACGTGCAACCGAATGGTTGCTTTTCAACATTTATTGGACTTTGATATCACATTTCGTAGTGGTTGCCATGATGGACAATGTTTCCAATTTTTCTGACCGCGTATATCGATTGGAAACTCCTGAACACCCTACGGCAATAAAAAATAAAAAATTTGACGTCGCTGGATTTTTGTCCTACAAGTAGTAATTAATGCCTTGTAACCGGGTATGACAAGGATGCAGTGATCTAGTCAATGTTGTCAGAGGGAGTTTTTTATGCATTTTATTCCTAAACCACAAGTAGGGGAGGGACGCCATTCCTTGTGCGCCCTCCCCTCCACCTCGCCTACACCCACATGAAATGCAGTTGACCTTGTACGACATGTGTCCGACGTGGACTGCCACGTGTTGGGCAGCATGTAGAGGGTTCAAAACTTGTTTGCCGACCTTGCACAGTGTTGTTTCACCCTGTTTGCCGCGATGTGTGGTATCCTTCTTGTTTTTCTGTTCGGGTCCGGTTGTTGGGCGAAGCCCTTTGTTGACGATGGCACTGGACGGCTCCATTACTTGCGCACTTCGTCTGCCATGGTTGAGCTGATGTCCGGCATTGTTTGCTTGCACGCATCCATGGTTGGAACAGGGTTTCTGTTGTTCTTGTGGTTTTCCACTTGCAATTGTTGGTCATTCTGGACCGCTGGTGGTTTAGGGTTTCCTTGGTGGTTGTTTAATTAGCGCTATTTGTTGTTTGGGGAGGAGCCAGTACCAATTTTAGCTAGTTCGAGGTCAAAGGTTGCATTTACAAGTAATTGTAGGTTTTTGTTTGGTTTTTTTGTTCTCCATTTGCTAATTTCCAACTTGTTGCAGGTGTGGCAAGCTCTGGAGGTAACAAAATAAGGTAAAATAATGTCTCTAAACACTTGCAATAAGAACTTGGTTTCACTGTGTCAAACCCTAACCCTACTCAGAACACCTAGTACACCCTAGCTCCATGGATAACTACATCAGGGAAATTTGCTGGTGCCTCCTATAGAACTAAGGTATGGTATATGTTTTCTGATATCTGACATATGCTTTTCGAGATTTGGTGTACTTGTTTTAGTAGGAAGAAATCAATTTGCTAAGGTTTAATATCTATAAGAAATCACTTATTAGTCTTGGGAGCATCATTTTGAAGCTAATGGTGAAGTATTCAGTGATTTATTTTGTGAAATACTGTTCATCTTTGCAGTGGAAAAAGAAATACCAAGACATAATATGAATTGACATAACAATTTCAAAAGGGGAATAAGTATCTAAGTTATCATTGTAGCATCTTTTGTGGACTGATATCATCTCTCTTAAATATTTCAGAGGTTGGTGTGTTTTTTGAGCCATTGGTTTCAGGTCTAACTATTATGTTTGCATCCATTGCGTGGCAGATTTCATTGGTTTCTCTTTTTGTCTTTCTTATTTGAGCATTGCATGTTTGCATCTCATCTCATTACAAAACATTACATTGATATTCTGATTTGTATTTTTCATATAAAACAACGTGTTCTAGCTATTCTTCGGGAATATTAACTCTTGCATAATATATCCTTCCTATACTTATCATTGTTCCTTACAAAATTGTTGCATTATTAAAGTAGAGAAGGAATCTTATAGAAGTCAGATCTAAAATTAACATAAAGGTGACTTTTGTGCATGGCTTTTAGTTTCTAAATTCGCTGCTTTCAATTGAGGGTTGCTAACATTTACTTTTCCTTCCACACCATCGTCTTGAAGATAGGCTTGTGGATGTGAATGAACTTAGTAAGCATGTCAATTAGTGATTTTGAGATTGTGTGGATGTGGATGATTGCTTCAGCTTTCCTCATCATTTGAAAAAAATTGATAGATCCCAAGCAGTTCAGTTGGTATTTGTCCTCTTCAATATGTCTTTTGTCGACGCAGAGGTCAAATTATAGTAAGGGACCTAGCAGGATATGAGACATGGAAGCTCACTGGATGGTTTCTTCTTGTTGATGATTACTTCCTCATCATCTAAAAGAACTGCTCGATCCGAAGCATCTCAGGCATCGTCCTACTCTCAGGGATGGTCAACCCTAGCTTCCTTTTCAGTTTCCCTTGATGTTGTTGCAATGGGCCATGGCACTATACAGGTGTATGAAGGATCACATCCACATATCCTCCCTCTCATTCTCTTAGCTCTAGATGTTGTAGGTAAGCTTACTTAGATCTAGGTTATTCTTTCAAAGTTGAAATACTAGCTTACAATGGCTTGCTTTCTATCATCCTTCTTGACTGCAATGAATAATTAGATCTGAAGCATATTGCTACTGTGACTTAATAAATACCATAAGACAACAGTAATAAGCCTAAGACCATTGCACATTGACCATAAGAGGCTAGTAAAGTCATATGTTTTTCTATTGGTGACTTTCCAAGTGTTTTTCTAAGGTCTGGTATATTTTTTTTGATATTTGAAATATGTTTTTCGAGATTTGGTGTACTTGTTTCAGTAGGAAGAAATCAATTTGCCAAGGTTTAATATCCATAAGAAATCACTTATCAGTCTTGGGAGCATCATTTTGAAGCTAATGGTGAAGTATTAAGTGATTTATTTTGTGAAATATTGTTCATCTTTGCAGTGGAAAAAGAAGCCCCAAGACATAATATGAATTGACTTAACAATTTCAAAAGGGGAATAAGTATCTAAGTTATCATTGTAGCATCTTTTGTGGACTGATATCATCTCTCTTAAATATTTCAGAGGTTGGTGTGTTTTTTGAGCCATTGGTTTCAGGTCTAACTATTATGTTTGCATCCATTGCGTGGCAGACTTCATTAGTTTCTCTTTTTGTCTTTCTTATTTGAGCATTGCATGTTTGCATCTCATCTCATTGCAAAACATTACATTGACATTCTGATTTGTATTTTTCATATAACACAACATGTTCTAGCTACTCTTCGGGAATATTAACTCTTGCATAATATATCCTTTCTATACTTATCATCGTTCCTTACAAAATTGTTGCATTATTAAAGTAGAGAAGGAATCTTATAGAAGTCAGATCTAAAATTAACATAAAGGTGACTTTTGTGCATGGCTTTTAGTTTCTAAATTAGCTACTTTCAGTTGAGGGTTGCTAACATTTACTTTTTCCTTCCACACCATCGTCTTGGAGATAGGCTTGTGGATGTGAATGAACTTAGTAAGCATGTCGATTAGTGATTTTGAGATTGTGTGGATGTGGATGATTGCATCAACTTTCCTCATCATTTGAAAAAATTGATAGATCTCAAGCAGTTCAGTAGGTATTTGTCCTCTTTAATCTGTTTTTTGTCGGGGTAGAGGTCAAATTATAGTAAGGGACCTAGTAGGATATGAGACATGGAACCTAACTGGATGGTTTCTTCTTGTTGATGATTACTTCCTCATCATCTAAAAGAACTGCTAGATCCGAAGCATTTCAGGCATCGTCACCCCTAGCTTCCTTTTCAATTTTCCTTGATGTTGTTGCGATGGACCATGGCACTATCTATGTGTATGAAGGATCACATCCACATATCCTTCCTCTCATTCTCTTAGCTCTAGATGGTGAATTTATTATGCCATGTCCTTCCTCAAAGCAATAAAACAACCGAGGTTAAAGCATTTCTTCCACTGTAATAAATAGTCTTTCAATGTTAATACTCAATTTTTAATAAACATTTATGCTTAGCTTGCAAATAAAACTGCTTTACAACCAACCAAGCTGTTGTTGGCTTTTCAATGTAGTGAATGCATAGAATCATAATGTTGTTAGCGTTTCAAAGCAATAAAACAACCTAGGTTGTAAGCCAAAATGTTTTTGTGACAAGAAAATGACACAATCCATCCAAAATCCACATCATAATGTGGTTACAACAAAAAACATATGACACCCCTATTCTTTATGACCCTGAGAATCTTGTAAGATTTCTACATTATAATAGACTATAGATGTTCCTTCTAAAATGGATTTTGGCTACAATGTCGCACACATTATGAAATAAAATAGCCTAGGTTGTAGGCCAAAATGTTTCTGTGACAAGAAAAAGATACAATCCATCCAAAATCCATATCATAATGTGGTTACAATAAAAAACATATGACACCTCTATTCTTTATGGCCCTAAGAATCTTGAGTGCCAAAACTCCCCGAGTTACTTTCTTGAGCTAGCTAGGTTGGCCTACCTATCAAAGGTTGATTAGGAAATGGTTGATTGCTGCCATATGATTGACTCCAATTTGTACCTTCCAACCATGGAGGTATTGAGTACCCATACTTCACATTTGCACTACTGACCCTTGCATTAAGTGGAGGTGTGTAATGAGCATACATAGAATTGACACCAACTCTAGTAGGAATAAGGCAAGTGGGTAAACCCTCAATTTGATAGCAAGGCACTTGAATGTTTATGAGATCTTGGAATAATGGTGTATTATCTGCAATGGAGTCATGAGTTTGAAATAATCCTGGTTTCACCAACTATTATTGTATCATTGTTAACCATATTGATCATCCCTTGTTCCTTTTCAAGCATTTGTTGTGCCTTTATTTTTTCCTTTTCCTGTCTTGCCATTTGTTTTTGTTGGTCCTTAACTTGCCTTGCTTTATCTCTTTCAATCCTTTTCTCTGCTCGACATTGCGCTGCAACAATCCTCGTTGCCTTCTTCTCCTTGACTAGCTCCTTCTTCTGTTTTAATTCTTGCATTTCAAATTTTATTTGTTTGTTTGTTTGTTTTTTGTTGTTGTTGTTGTTCAGACTCAACTAACAAGGTTATATAGTCCTCTAAGGTGAGTAACTGTGAGCTTCGGCCCAAACGAAGACTACTCGGTGCACCTTGCTTTTTTTCATTGATACTCTTTCTACTGGTAGCTTTAAGAACAGGCCAAGTGTCTTCTCCACCCCTCCCACCTGCTTGTCATTGCTTGGTACTTTCCTTTCAGTATCTGATGGAACTGATTGAACTATATCATTATATTCATTTGATGCCTCATTATGTGCTTCATCTTCTTCCATTGATCTATTGTCCACAAAAAAATGAACAATTTTGTGAGGGCATGTTCATGCTTTCTTCATTGGTTGCTGAGACACTATGTGCATTCATATTAATCATTGCTTCTGCTAGCCATGAAGGTGGGGTTATTTGGCTTGGCAATGTCAATTGGTCATTGTCAACTGCATGTTCAACAATGTCATTAACAATATCAGCAACAGGAGTTTCATGTTCTTGAGTTGGTGGAACGATCTCCATGTTACTATGAATTTGTTCATGTTTATATTGTGTTTCACATACAGTTTCATCATCTTCAGCATATAAGTGTCCTTGAGATAGGGAAATCATATTACCAGCTGCAACAACATCATCTTGGTCATCTACTTCTTGCACTTCAACACCTGTTTAAGCATTCCCTTCTTACTGACCATCCACATGAAACATTTGGCTACAACCAGTATCATGTATAAGAGCATCATAGTTCAGTGGCCAAATTCCTGTCCTCCTAAAGCCAACCTTGATATTTGATGGTGTCAAAGCCCTTTTAAAAGCTTTACTTGCAAGCTCTGCTACCTCGAACCTTTTCACCTCAACCCTTGGATTCTTTGCCATCCATGCAACGTGCTCCAACCTAAAATAGTTCTTGAAAGGGCCAAACACACTAACATCAAGGGGTTGCAGTCTGTGAGTGGTATGAGCAGGTAATGTCAACAGGTTGATGCCTAAATTGTTTGCTTCCTGAATTGTTTGTACAACCATGTGGCTCCCATGGCCATCTAATATCAACAGGTGTCTGTTATTAGGTGAGACGCCACCTGGTACCGATGCAGCGAAGTGAAGAAGCCAACTTAAAAACATTTCTTTAGTCATCCATGCATGGGGATGTGCAGCCATGCATGCACCTGGTTTACAGTTATGTATATAGTTTTTCAGTTGATTTTTACCTTTGAATAGATAAAATCCTGGGATTGAAGTACTAATTGAATTGACACAACATAAAATAGTTATCCACTCCCTACTCTTAGGCAAAATCTTTGGCAAATTTCGGCTCCCTCTCTTGGCAATTACCCGCATGCCACAATTCCTCCCTGCCTGTAAACCTGTTTCATCACAGTTCCATATATGGTCTACTCCATAAGAATGTTTATCGTAAGCACTAGAAAGTGCGTCATAGAACTTTTGCACAACTGCAGGGTGCAAATTTAATGCTCTGTCTCTGTCAAGGCCTTCAACAGTATGCAATACAAGTTATGGATGCCTTTTTTAAAACCCAAACCACCATGATTTACCAGGAAACCCATCTTTGAATGGGTTTGGCCTCCCTTGACAGATTTGAGCAACTGTGGATTTGAGATGTATCAACTCTAGCCCATATCCCAATTGAACTATCTCTTTACACCACTCAACCACCTCGGCCTCCTCCTCAGTGATAACTGTAAGAGGTCCTCTACATTTTGTATGAGTCAGTCCATTTATCCAATAATGTATTGACGAGGGAGGAATACCATGTTTTTTTGCAGATGCCCGAACTGAGTATCCATTAAACTCTATGTCGTCAATTGCAACTAACATTTGTTATTTTGTCCATCCTCTTATAGCACTGATCTTTTTAGTTGAACTTGCCCCTTGGACTGTTGTTGACGGTGGTTCTGTGGTTGATGGTGTGTTAACATCAAATGCCGTCACATGGTCATCCTCAACAATGTTCCTTGGGGCATTGTTGACATTGACATCAGCTGTCCTGTCCTCATCAGACGATGTGCATCGCAGCTGCGCACCCTTGTCACTCTCCTGCCACTTCTCCTTGTACGAGCAACATAACTTCTTTTTGCCATAGATGCAACAACCTGTAAAATTATTGCATGCATTTAGACATTAGAATATTTGTAAATTATGCTTTCATACAAGGCAAAAATACTTTTGCTTTATTATAGGAAATTATCAACATGTATGTTAGTATCCTTGAAAAATCAAATATACAGAATCATTTTGTTGTATGTCTTCAAAATTATCAGTGATTGTTATTTTGATAGCTTGTCTTTACACTTAAAATACCATGACTGTATTGATTGGTTTTGTTGTGCATTTCTCAACAGAGGTCTTGTTCGGTTTGACTACTTAAAATATTGTTTTGTTGTTTTCTGTAAGGATGCACTTCTCCAGAAATGGATCTCTGGATGTCAAGGAGTTATCATTGGCCAAACCAAGCATGGTATTTAATTTGACCAAGGCTCCAACTCAAGACCCCCTGAAGCACTCTTGATCATAACTTTGCCACCATAACAAATTTTTTCTTCATGTCAGTTACGGTTGAAGTTTCTAGTCATGTAAACATTCATTTCAACTACAACTCTTATTCGCATCTTGTTTACAAATATAAGACGCTGGTTGTGCCTTCTTTGTGGTCCTTCATTCTGATAGGTTTCCCCTTGTGTAAAACAACCTTCCAATAGGGCCCTTCCACTGCTTCTTGTTTATGCTACCATTAGTCTTCATGATGTTTATTGTTGGCCTCATACAAGGTTTTCAGTTACAGAAACGAGCCCTGGGATTTGCCTAGTAACTTCAATTGTATTTTCCTAATCGACATATTTATGGGATCTCGCTAAGTAGTAGTCATTTGATTATGCTTTTCAAGTAATCTCTCTTAGGCATTAGTTCTCATGGCAGCGGTAACGAAACATTTTGACCCATTAATTGGGGTTAGCATATGGTAGACTTTTAAGTGGAATTGCGAGCTGAGATGATGGCGGTAACTGCAGTCTTTTGTAAAATGATGGTCCATGGGTTGCATTTCTGGTTCCTATTTACAGGTCATGTTAAAGTAGATTTAAGTATTAACCTACCTGTTAATGAATTTCACTCACTAACTTAAACCTTGGTAACTCTAGGTTTTAGGAACAGAGAATGTAACTGCAGGTTATAGTCACATAGGATATAACAACAGGTCGTTTGAACAGAGTCGATGTTACTGAAGCATTGCATTAAATTGTGGCAGGAATCCATTATTCGCAAGTCTTCTAACCTATCTATCTTTGGATAGTAGCTCACAGAATTAGTCCATCAAATTTCAATTGAGTTGATCATCATGTTCCTACATATTTTTGCATGATGTCTATATTTTCTTGCCGAGCACACCAAGCAAATAAAATCTTGCCAGACACATCAATACGTCTATAAGTCTGAACATAGAAATAGAAATAGGTGAATTGTGAAATAGAATTGTAGGCTGTGTATTCATTTTCATGAAAGTGAAACTGAATTTGTAAGAAGGTGAATTGTGAAATAGAATTGTAGGCTGTGTGTTGATTTTCATGAAAGTGAAATTGAATCTTTAAGAACTGAAACTGTAAAAACTCTGATAAATGAAAATAGAACTGTAAGAAAAATGTGTTGTAATTGATATAACTAACCTGGATATACTGGCAACTGTTTTGTGATGTTCTGTCTTCAAGGTTGTTGAATAGTTTGAAAGCATAACATGCAACTTCAACAGTGGTTGAACTTCTTTTATAGTTTTTGGCACTTGAATTTAATTGGTGGACATGGATGGACATGGATTGCAATGGCTTCATTTTGAATGTGTGGTCTGGATTTAATTTGATGTGATCTAATGGTTAGGAATTTGTTATTTGTTGATCCATGTGCTTTGATTTGTTTTAATGAGAAATAGACTGAGTTGGGTGTCATTTATTGAACAAAGTGGGTTTAAATGTTATTGGGTTGAGTGTTATTTATTGAACATAGGGGGTTTAGTTGTTGAACAACACAACAGTTGTGGCTGACATACATTCCTTTTTATTATGTGCAGGTATGGATATTTATTTGGGATACAAAGCTTCAGTTCTGATGAGTGGGGGTTGAAGCGACTGCTACTTTGTACTTCTGGAATATACCATTTTGGAAGCATTTATGGTTTTATCTGTTCTCTAATTGGGTCAATATGGTTTGCACTCGTAAGTATTAAGATACTATTTATGGACAATTGTGGGCTCAGTCAATGTATTGGGAAATTTTGGACATAAATTAATACTTATTTATACTTAATGTTATTTATCTTTGTTTAAATATTGGTTGCAAAAGTCTCAATTTCTGGTGGTTTGGTGGGACCAGTACTATATCAATTACTGGTCCTTGCACAACATTAGACATCTCTCCCCTAGCGAACCTTGTTCATGAGAGTTGCTAGAGTTGAATTTATCTGATAGATAAACCCCCTTTATTGACAAAGAGGCACCTTATCTCCTATTATATAATCACAACATTGTCACATTATTACGACCTTTTGTGTCTTTGATGGGTTCGAAGTTGGGTCTCCACAATGAAGGCACTTACCAAAAGTCACTTGACTAGATCGAATGAAGTCAACCTAACTTGATTTATTAAATTAAAAACCACCTCTTCTTTTCTTTCCATCTCGCTCAAAGAACAAATTATTAGATAATTATATGCTATAGTATTTAATGGTTTTCAAGGTATTGGCCTCAAGCTTTGCAAGGCCTTGGGAACCTCTATGTATTTAATGGTTTTAAAGGTATTGGCCTCTTGAACTATGCAAGGCATTGAGAGGTTCTATGTTGTATTGAAGACCCGTATACACATGGAAGTCCACAACACCTGTAATAACTAGCACTTTTTATGACTGTTTTCAGCGTATTCCAAGTATACCAAAAAAATGATCTCATCAAGATCAAGTATGAGAGGAAAAAGTTCATACACATGAACTTGTTTTGAGAGGAGAGCTCGAGCAAGGAGATCATTAAGTTTGCCTCTAGCATAACACACTATTTGTTTTGTGAGAATGTGCTTCATAGTGTATAAATTGGCAGTTGCTCAGAGGGTACTGTCAAAAGGTTAATGCACGTTCCAATTCCATATGTACCACACCTAAGAAAATACTTTGTTCAATGTTGTATCATATCTCCTTAGATTTGGGTGTGAGAAGTAGACGACGAAGATAATGCTTTGTGCAACAAGTTACTATATTACAAGGTATCCCTGGAAAGAAATGTTTTGTTACAGTGTGATCTATTTTTATTTTTATTTTTTAATTTTATGTATAACAATGATTTTAATTTTGTCTATGATGTAGTTTTTATTTATTTGTAAATTGAGGTTCTATTCATTTATGAAAAGGAAAGTACATAGTTCTCAAAATACAAGTAGTGTCACCCCGACTGGGTTTGTTGACTAATGTTATCACTGTAAGACAAAGAAACACTAACAAAACTAAGGGAGAAGTTCAAAGCTTAACATGCCAAAAGTTCCAAAAGACAAATAGTACCAGAGGAACACTTGAGACCATGCTTAGTCATTAGAACTAATGGATGCTGGATTGTCTGGCCCAGTCCGTGGAGGGGAAGGGGGGTGATATGAACACAGAAATGTTGCTCGAAGTGAGCCATCCACATTTCCAGCTTCTCAACCTTTTCAGCTAGCAAATTTTGTCCACACCAATGCCAAACCACCACAATCATTTCTCTAACATGGCATTGAAGGTAATGCAATTGATTTAGCATGGTGATGACAACCTCGTGTTCTTCCTTTTTGGTCTTATTGCAAACTTCCAGGTGATCCAGAACAATCTAGAACAAGTCACGACAGGCATTAGAGCAAAGTTGTCGCCTTGCACTTCCTACACACCCTTGCCAATGATTATGACCTCACACACCTGTTCTACCCCCACTCGCCACATTACCTTACTTACCACCACCAGCTACATGACCACCCCACACTACACTCACACCACCTTTGCTGCCACGGGCTCCCTATGCTGTTCAGATCGTACCTCCAATAGCTCGTCCACCCCACTTTGGACGCTCAGTAGCTCAACCCTCGAGCGCTACCTTCATCTTGATGCTGAGACCACATTGACTGGTTGAAGCTCCCCTCCGTTGGGGCTGGGAGCGATAATTACATGACACAAGACGCATGGTCACTGCCTAGGGAGACACCCCCAAGACAGGACCAACAACAATCTGCATCAACTCTCAACCAACCTTGAGCCAAAGCGGGCCGAGAGCTAGCCCCAAATTATCCAGCAAAATCCTACTCCTTAGAGTTGACAACCACCACACACTAGCTAGGAGGGTTGCAAGCAATCCCACAGATAATAAACACGCCAGCTAGACTGAAGCCTCTTCTCCTTTGACAGGGGAAGCACTTGGGTGCAAAGACACTGATAGAAGGACTTGACATGACAGCACAAAGACATGAGAAATGAACCCAAGCCAATTTCCAGTCACGACAGTCACCTCTAGACTGCCTTCCACCATCGAGCCTGATTGCTCCTCACCTAACGGAGCATCTCAGGATTCCAGGGTAAACACCGCGAGAGGGAGACCCAAACAATAGTCGACGAACAAAAGACACAGACACCACCCCAAACACTGATAACACATAGGGAGAAAGCTAGCAAGCACGAGAAGTATAGAAACTAAGGCTGACCAAATTACCATGCAGAATTCTCTCAATCCTCTGACAAAAGCGAGGAACCAAGCAATGGGAGAAAGACTTCACGCTTTTGCTAACCATGCACTGTGGAGGAGGTGACAACGAAGTTTTCTCCACCACTCCCAGACCACATGAGGGCTGAAGACACCAGACAAAATACCATTGCTCAGACTACAAGCTGCCAGACACCATACCACTAAAGCAATATAACATTTCAGAGCCTCGACGGCCGCCATAAACCAACTTACTCTACCAACACATTCGCGTAGAGAGTGAATAAGATTTCGCACACAGCACTGTTAAACTCACCTTACACCTTATGTAATGGGAGGATAGACTATCTGTCCTTCCCATCCGCCGAATGTATACATTCATTGTACACGCATCTAGCACGTCTCGATGTTCGTCACCCCCATCGAGAGTCTATGATGTTTTTGATTTTGTGTATCAAAATGATTTTCATTTTCATGTTATAATTGTATGGAGTATAAATTTTTGTGATGTGACATTTGCACACAAAATAATTGGTAGGAGAGCTTCCATTGATTTTAGCCTAAATTCTAATTGTCTAATTTATATTTCAGCTAAAATTATTTGTTCAAACCAAAGGCTTCTCTTTGAATCTTTTGTTAATAATTGGTGTCATTTACTTGAATCTTTTAGAAAATAATCATGAAGAAAATGTTTGAGACATGGACAATGGATAACATTAAATGACAGGAAAATAGTGGAAATTGTCTATAACAGGTTGGTTGCCTTGAATTTTATTTACACCATGAATTGATATTGTTAAAAAGCTTTTGATATTCAATTCTCAATTTCCATAACACACGTCATGTTTTGGGAATGATTATTGTGCAGGTTCCTATAGTTGAGTTCCATAACATGCATAATTGTAATAATGGTTGCCTTGATGACTACATTGATCCACACATACTAGTTGCAAATTTTGATTGCAAGATTGACAATCATGTGTAAAGAGCCAAAATAGTGAAATGCATGGAGCAAGATTGGAAACCTTGGATTGTTGCATCATTTATATTTTCGTTGAACCAGTCTATGGAATATATGTGAGGAGGCTCACACTTTTTAAGGTGGGAGTTCCTCAAGAAATATTTAAGTGTTTATCCATGCCCTCTAGGAACCCACCACTTGCTCGACAACTGTGCCACCACTTGTTGATTATGTTGTAGTTAAACTGATTGTGGGGAAAAGAATCCAGGAAGTAATTTTACTCTGAAACAATAGGAGGTGCCAAGATCGGTCCTTGGGGTTTCTAAATCTAGTGGAGCTAGTCTATTCAGAATGATAGACTCGCGAAATACAAATGAATGAATATAATAATGCTTCACACTCTGAGGTCAAAGTTCGGTCAAATAGAGATCAAACTTGTCGGCCAAAATATCCTTCTCAGACACGTGGCCTCAAGAAGATGAATATAAAATGATGAAGAGTGAGAAAGACTTGGTCTTCGTTGGTTTCCAAATGAGGCATCTTAACATATTATTTAGATATGTTTAGGGGGTGTGACACCTGAAGGGACACATCCCTTCACTGGTTGGCTGACCTGACTTTTCCAAAACAACAATTTGCATAATGCATCTAGGGCTAACTTGAAGACCCTTTAGCCATGTAGAAATACCACATGATGCTATACAAAAATCAACAAGAAGAAGACGTGGAAGTCACTTGCAATACAAAACAAAGTTTGTAAGAGTGGTTAGTCATGCCATTTGGTCTATGCAATGCACCAACTACATTAATAAGATTAATGAATGATGTATTGCACCCTTCACTAGAGTAATTTATTATTGCTTATTTAGATGATATACTGGTATACAATGCTACTTGGGAAGCACACAATTCACACTTGAGACAGGTGATAGACTTTGAAGAAGCGCCAATTGCTGAAAAATATTGAGAAATGTGAGTTTGCACAATAATCATTGGCATATTTAGGCTATGTGATTGGGGGAGAGGAGCGTAAGATAGATCCTATAATGATGGAGGCGATCATGAAGTGGTTGGTGCCTACAAACATTTTTGAAGTTAGTGGTTTTGTTGGGGTAACATAGTACATGAGGAAATTCATAACTTCATTTTCAACATAGTTGCACCACTCACTCTATAACAGAGGTGAATGAGTTTTGAGTGTGGTAATGGTCAACATAAGGCCTTGGAAGAATTGAAAAAGAAAATAGTCAAGCACTGGGTTCGGTATTACCAAATTTATAGCGGGCTTTCAATGGAGATGAATGTGAGTGGGTATGTTATGGGAGTGGTATTGATGCAAGGAGGAAGGCCTGCATGCTACCATTTTGAGTGTTTCATGTCATGGTTATCAACTACCCTACATATGACAAGGAGTTCGATGCCCTAGTATAGGCTATCAAAAAGTGGAAACATTATATGATGGGAAAGGAGATAGTAATCGATACAGATAACCAACCAATGCAGTATCTATAGTCCCAAAGTAAGATTCAATATACTAGACATGGAAAATGGATGATTAGGTATAAGAAGGGTAGCACAAACAAGGTGGCCAACCTGTTTTCAGGGCCACTCATATAAAAAATTACACCTTTGGGAACTCTAATGCACATGGAGCCTTTAACCCATGATGCATATGATATGTATATACATAGAATGAAGACTCCAAGGAGGTGTTTCAACAATTACGAAGTGAGATTCATGTAGATAATGGAAATCATGCAGTTGGCTATCATCTCTAAAAGGGGTTACTTTATAGGATGTATAATCTATGTGTTCCTAATGATGGTTGCTTTTTTGTGTAGCATCGGGAGGTATTCCCCTATGATAATGGATCTCCAAAATTTGGGTTTGGAAAGTTATAATTTGGCCCCACTGTGGAGGGGTGCGACACTTAGTTAAAAGGGGCACTTATTTGATCACTACAAATACACCTCAAGACAACTATTTTGATCATCCATCCATCAACCAACAATATGATCTGAAGCAGCCACACGTGGGAACAAGAAGGAAGGCTAAGTTGACCAAAACCTGATATTTGAAGGATCTTTGACCAATGTTGACCTTAGTTGAATATGCCAATAAAGCATTGATCATAGGAGGCCAAGTTGACTGCAGAGCCTAGCTATAGGTCCAAATTTTGACAGTTGATCAAATTCTACAAGTTTGACAATTGTTGACCAACATTGACTTTTTTCTGTTTTTGGAGGGTTTGAACCACTGATATAGTTTGGAGTTATTAACCAAGTTTCGTTGGTATTTGGACTTGGTTATGGGACAAATTTCTAGATATTTCTTGGGATTGTAAATTTTGTTGAAGAACATATTCTCCTATAGAAGAAAAGTTGTTGGGTTTTTCCCCAAGTGGATTTTCCTGGGGTAAAATATATTTTCTTTATTGTGCTTCGTTGTTTCTCATTGATCCTATTGGCATATTCCATTATTGCTGAAATTTTCTATGTGTAATTACTTAATGATACATGTAGCATGAGATAAAATTGTATGATATACTAGTGGAAGTAATGATCAACATTAGGAAATCATATTCTACTATTTACTATTGTAGAAATTTCAACATGGTATCAAAGCCTTGTTAAAGAGTAGCGATTAAGAGACATGCAATAGAGTAGCCCTCAAGTTAACATCAACTTGATTTCTCTTTAAATCTGTCGCCTAAATACTCAATTCCTTGTATAGAAATCACATTAAAGGAGTCTATTCTAGAGTCAGAGGGAGCTATTGCAAAAACCCTTATCTCTGCTCTCTCAGGCACCGTAACAAATAGCAATGAAGTTTGGTTTCTAGATAGTGGTGCCTCTAGACATATGACTGCATTGATAGGGAAAAATCTCTCGCCAATAGTTAGGGGGTCTCCTCAGTGTGAAGTCCTTAGACCTCACACTGTTTCGGATAGGAGCACCATATGTTATGTGGGCCCGATTGCCACCATGTATGTTTTGCTCCTGGATGTCAAATGTGGAGATGTTAGAGCAAGGATAAGAATGAATTGGCCTGATAAAGGGGACGAAATCAACTCATGTTGATACCATGTAGAATGAAATGCAAGAATGTAACAACAAAACAATAAGAAGAATCATGCCTCAAGAACTGTTAGTAAGCTAAAAATATATTAGACATACTTGAATAAGAAAGTGCCAAAACTTGATTACAAATCAGTTCACAATAAGTTATCGACATAATGTGAAATAAGAAAGCAAAGATTCAAAACAAATATGCAAACCATAAGCCACAAATTAGTTCATAACATATCACCCACATGAAAGTACACATACAAACCCAATGGAAATACTAGACAACCAATACAACCATAATGAAGATGCACAAGAATCAATGCCAAAAGTGAATAACTCATCATTATTCATGCTGCAAGTTCAAGTACAAGTCTTGCAAAGCATCAAAGCCCGATAGTGGAACATGGGTGCCCATACCACCTCCAAAGCAAAACCATAACCTCACCAGAATCACCCTACTATTTGTCAAGAGTTGAATACTTGTAGCTCCTTAAGCACCAAACAACTATCTAATGCTAGCCCTAGATCAAGTGCTAAAGTCCTCTATAAATGAGGCATGAGGGTATATTGATAGAAATGAGGTGATTGTTCACCAACCATGACCTTTTGCCTACCCTCATGACTCATTACTATCTAAAGAATTTTACATGATCAAATCAATCCTTGTATCACTATTTGACATTTCTTGTTTTACAATTATCGTAAGAAATATTTACAATATGATAAAGGAGAGATTGTTAGGAAAATAGGGATGGTCTTTGGAACCCTAGGAAACTCATTGTTGATGCCGCTACAAAGTCTTAGAGATTGGCATGATCTGATAAAGAGGACTGTGACCTTCATTTGTTGCATTTAATGTTTATTTGCCTGTTACTTAACCTGCCACCAAGTGGATTAACCTTAAGATTGATACCAACACCACATAACTTGGTTGACATAGTATACTGGGAAATTATATAGAGCCATTATGTGACAATTAATCCGAACCATTACATAATATGTATCAACTGTCATTGTGCCTCATTTTCATGCAACCAATCACCCAATAAACTCATAAGATTATGCCTTCAATTTCTAGATCCATAAGAAATGCAGAGCCAAGTAAACTATATAATTTCAACCATAGATAGAACATTCAACTGCATCCTGCTAGCAAATGTTGGAATAGTTTTTGTTTGGGTTGATCTTGGAAGTTGAAGAACACCACTAAAAATAGTAACAAAAACTAGATTGCGTTGGTATCTTGAAAGCCTTAGGAACATTAATTCTACGTGGTATGCTTATTATGTCACAATTTCCCATGTGATTTCCAATCTTAGGAGTAAGATGTAACCAAACTTGACATTTTCAAATATATGGAGCAAATGGAACAATAATAAGAATTTGAGAAGGATGATCTATGCACTAACGCTAATTATAGTGAAACCATAACCATAACAATGGCAACCATTTGAGATCAACAATGCTAACATTAGGCCATTACAATTATATATTTGTGATAGTTGTTTCCTCTTGTAATTCATGTAGAGTCCTTGTCCATATAGAGTATTCTCCAGGGCAGTTATTCACCTTCCATAATTCAACATTTCTGGATTGAGATGCTCACTGAACATAATTGCTAATTCTTTCAATTTGATCGACATAGTCAATGCTTAGCTGAGTTTTCAATTAGGGTTTTAAGTGGTGTATATTCTTTGTGAATTCCAACAAAGGATTCTAAAGTATTCATCATCTTGCCCATTTTTCTTCTACTCCTTATATCTTGAAGTTATAATTTTCTCAGAGTTAATAACTTCTCTTCATGTAATGTATCATTGACATTGGTGACGAGGAAAACTTTTGCTTCTTTGATCAACAAATGTGATTGAACATAGATATGATGCCATTAATAAGAACAAACCTTAGATTGTTTTTTCTTAACCATTGCCTTAGAAGTTACAATACCCTGTCATTTATCATTAAACCTCCATGAGTTGCTAGAACTGCATTAAATATGTTAGCCTTTGTTGACCCTATAGGCACAGTTCCATATACCATATAAAAGTAATGAGGCTTTGGATAACAAATTTCTTCTAGCTTGCTAATTGAAGAAGTTTGTGTTTTACAACAAACACGAAAAGGGTTTCATTTGTTGTGCTAAACATATTGTAGAATTGATCTCAATTATGTAGTGTATCAATCTAATCATGAAGGTAATACAATTCCTTAACGTGGAGAATTTTTGGTAATCTTTTCCATTGGAGTATTCCTGTCAGAAAACACACTTCTTTCAACAATGTGAACAAGTTGCTCCCTCTCAAATTGTTAAATTGGCAACTAGGGCCAAACTCCATGTGGGTTGACTTATTTTTGGCAACTGATATTTTTATTTGATCCCTCTCGTCGAGAGGTGTAGGATTGATCCAAAGATCATCTGATTCCGATAAGTATTTATGGAGATATGAATTTATTCTGTTTATGTAATTATTATCATGGCGACCAGCACTTATGTAGGCTCTAGAAGCCCAACCGACGTGTCTATTCAACCTCTACATTTTTAGTATAAATAAGAGAGGATTTGATGTCATTTAGAACACACATTCTCCATGTGAACTCCTCCTCTCCACGTCTTGGGTTTTTGGAGAAGGAGAAGACACAAAAGAGAATATGTTGGATGCCCCAGCTGCAGTAGAAAGAGCAACAATCCATACGCTATATGAAGGCCATCCACACGCTGTAATGGTGACCTTATCCACGCAGCAATGAAATATATATACACTGCTCATTGGAAGACCTAGCTGCAAAATGATGCTCTAATCCTGCGCAGGTCAAGAAGACATCTATCTAAATGATGAATCTTCATATGTTGTTCAAGGAGACCAGATACGTTGGAAACCTTATACAATATAAGCTGTTCATGGCTATAAATAATATACGTAGTCATGATCTGTTCATGGTTACGCAGGTCATAATCCAACGCAGTCATGGATCCGCTGAGATGTATTCATCTACAAACTGAACCCTAACATGCTGATACGCTATATATGCTGATATATTTTACGCTGATGCTGTAAACCCTAACACGCATATGAACACAGTCAAGTAATGAAGGCTGTACATATGAAGGCAGTGATGTATTTATGAATGCAGTCAAGGTAATGAAGGCAGTATACATGGAACACAGTCACATGATGGAATGTTGTCAAGGTAGAAGGAACACGTTGTAATGTGAACGCAGTCACATTTATATATATGGAACGTAGCCGTTTTTATATATGGATCATATAACTCTCAGTTATATATGGAACAGGAATGCTGTTATATATAACTTGCATTCATTTATGGAATGCAACGACATTTATATATGGATCGCAGTCATATATGAAATTGGAATGCAGTCACATATGGTCTCATACGCTGTCTAGAGACTCCTTCCACAGCGATAGATACATATACGCAGGCACACAGTCACTCAGGTATATATTCAATGCAGCCCAGGCATATATATCTATATTATATATATATATATATCTCAGGCAGTATATATATACACAAAAAAATATATATACACACACAGCTTCATTCACGCAATATATATATGGCAGTATATATATACACAAAAAAAATATATATACACACACAGCTTCATTCACGCAATATATATATATATATATATATATATGCAGTAATGGAAATGAATTATTGTAGACGATAACATGATTGTGTAGTTTGAGACTACATGGAGGATTTCAGAACTATAGCTTAGCTGCTTTGCTAGGTTGCAAGCCATAGCAAGCAGCTAAGGCTGATAACAGTATTATAGTGCTGCAGCATGATGATGCACAGGAAGCATGATGACTATGATTCATACTAGCAGGGGCAGCATATGCACAGGCAACATGATAACGATGATGCATGGGCAACATGATAACGATGATGCATGGGCATCATATGCACAAGAAGCATGATAACGATGATGCATGGGCAGCATGAAGCATGAAGATGCATGATGCAGCATGATGGTGCTACACGGTAAGGTGCAACAGATGAACGAAATGGATAGGTGAAGTCGTCACCTAGGAGATTCAGTTGAAGCAGAATATCTTCAACTGATCTCATCATTATAGGAAATGATCTATGCTAAGATCCAGATAAGTCAAAGAGTTGACTTCTGTTGTAAATGTATTATCTCTCTCTCTCTCCTTCTCTGCTGAACTTTGAAGATAAAAGAAGATTTGATCAAAGTGTTTCCCCACACATTGTGGGGTTTGTCCCTGGCTTGCGCCACATCTTGTCTCCTCTTGTCTTGGCTTGTCTTCTGCGTTTTATATTTATGTTCTATCTGCAGTTTATTGTAACGCTGATGTGATTGCTAACTGTGAAAATTTAAATAAATTGCTCTCGCATAGAACATACCTAAACTTAACATGGTATCAGAGTTGAGGTGAAGACAATGCCCAAGCAAGAGTGAAAGAGAAATCACCAAAGGCAGTTGGGACAAGACAAAAGGATAAATGGGTTCCTCATAATTCACCTAGGGTGAAGTCGAAGCAGAGAATGTTATCAGAATGGTGTAGTGGAAGTTTCTGATGGCCCATCTAAAGATCACTTCATTAGGAAGTTCAGATCTAAGGGTGGAAGGAAAGGCATATGCCTTGTTAAAATAAGTTCGGCCATTATGCAAAGGAGTGTCTGAATCGCAGAGACACATATCTTGATGAAGATAACAATCATTCCTGGGACATCTTCAATGATTAGAGGAATCATTGGTAATGTAGGTCATCAAGGAAATGGTCGACTCTTCCACAAAATCAAGGAACCCTAGAATCTCTTTTATGTACTTGATCGCAAGAAGAACCTGATGTCCATCTTGGAAATGGAAGTCAAAGGTTACAGGATGGCACTTATCAATGGAAAGGTACGTGTTTGAAAATATATCTTTCAAAGATGTTTTTGAGTTCAGGGTTGTATCAAGTTGCAGGAAGTCCACTGGGGACCATGTCCATTGACTCAACATCAGAGGTCTATGAGTCAGCTGGTGACTAGGATGCCTGAATTCAAAAGGGAGCATAAGGTACATGTGTGAAATGTACTGAAAGAAAATATTATAAGGGGACCATCCCCCTCATGCAGCAGGTCCACAGGCTTGGAACAACCCGAGGAGTTTGAGAATCATGATCAGGGAATCTCATGTATACAGGTGGAAGAAAGCTCTCTATGGCTTGAAGCAAAACACCTCGGGCGTAGTATGAAAGGATTGTTAGCTATCTAATGCAGCTGAGATTCACTAGGAGTGAAACCGATCCAAACCATTACTCGAAGGTTGTGGATGATAAACCTCTCATACTGGCACCTATGTCTGACAGGTGCAGACCCTCTTATTTGTAGAAGACAGAGGGAGTTGGATTCTGAATATGTGAAGATAAACTGCTAGCCTGTGACTACCTCGAGGATCTTAACTTTCAAAGGTTATATGGTAGTGATGTCGGACTTGATTTGGGAAATGCCTCTGTGTTTCTAAAACTCATTCGTGTTGATGTTCCTTTGTCCAGACATATGTTTTGCAGTTAGCATGGTGAGCTCATATTTGGTTGAGCCTCACTGGATTGGTGCCAAGAATCTTCCGAGATATCTTCAGGGCACAATCTCTCATGGATTGAGATACACTGCTGGAAATATGAAACCACATGATTATTCGAATGATGAGTGGGCAGGCAGTATGGAGGATCACTTGAGCACTTCTCAGTGCTGTTTCTCTTTGGAATCTGCCTCGATATCCTAGATGAGCAGGAAGCAGAAGTCAGTGACTTTGAGCACCACCAAGGCAGAATACATTGTTGATAGTATGGCCTTCTGTGAGGCAGTCTGGTTGTTGAAGCTCTTCAGTGAGCTATTTGTACACATGATGAATACCACTGTGATTCTTTGTGACAACCAGAGGTGGGATTCGATTATTGAGGAATCCCGTATTTGACAATTGCTCCAGTAGATAGACATCAAATACTGCCTTATCAGGCTCCATCGCACTGAGATGATGTATAGTACAGAGCCCCGAGGAAAGATCAAATTTGTGATTTTCCTGAACGACTTGGAGTCGTCAAGAGACCTTTGTAAAAGGGTCCTACATGTTACATTCATTGAGCTCTGGGAGCTCTGGGGGACTTGCAGTTCTACTGGAATAACATACAACCACAGGGTGACTCACCCTACCCTGGTGGTGCGCTCTAGAACAAGATGATTTTCTCTCTTGTGGGACAAGATGATTCGCTCTCTAGTGGAACAGGGTGATTCGCTCTCCTGTGTAGCAGGATTATTAGTTCTTCTGTGAGGCCTGGATTGATGTGTTCTCCATGGCAACTTGGATTAATGTGTTCTCCATGGCGATTGTCGCAGGATCGATGTGTTCTCCTGTGAGGACAGGATTGATTAAGTTCTCCTGTCGAGGCATCCTACCCATGCAATCTGGGACTCATGGGAAGTACCTCTCATCTGATCAATGAGCAGGGAAATGAAGTTAGGGACCATAGTAGTACTGATGGACGCATCATTGTATCTATCTTACTCCCTACGCTAGGATGACCTCCATTGATCTGGGATCAATGATACTGGTTTGGGACCAGTGGTAGGAGTTGTACATACTATGACGCTGACTTTGGGTCGGTTGAGACTGGTCTAGGACCAGTGGTACATACTCCGAGACTGACTTCGTGTCAGTGCAGGACTGGTCTGGGACCAGTGAGAGTGGTACATACTGTGACACTGACTTCGGGTCAGTTGAGACTGGTCTGGGACTAGTAGTACACTCTCTGAGCCTGCGATACTAGTCTGGGACCAGTGGTAGGATTTGTACCATACTATGACGCTAACTTCAGGTCGGTTGAGACTAGTTTGGGACCAGTGGTACATACTCTGAGGCTGACTTCGTGTCAGTGCAGTACTAGTCTGGGACCAGTGAGAGTGGTACATACTATGATGCTGACCTCGGGTCCGCTGAGACTGGTCTAGGACCAGTGGTACACTCTCTGACACTGTGATACTGGTCTGGGACCAATAGCAGGAGTGGTACCTACTATGACGTTGACTTTGGGTCGGTTGAGACTAGTCTGGGACCAGTGGTACGCACTCTGGGACTGACTTCGGGTCAGTGGAGAATGGTATGAGACATTCTCGATCAATTCTTCTTCTTCATAGTTTAGTAGAGCTGAGCAGAGCAGAGCCAGCAGAGCTAAGAAGAGCAGAGCTAGCAGAGCCAGCATAGTTGAGCAGAGCAGAGTAGAGCCAGCAGAGTTGAGCAAGAACATAGCTAGCAAAGCCAGCAGAGCTGAGCAAAGTAGAGCAGAGCCAGCAGAGCAGAGCAGAGTTGGGCAGAATAGTGCAGGGCACTGATGGCAGAGATAGTACAGTCGGACTTATGGATCAACAGATGGAGTTCTCCCTAGTTGAGAGGGAGTGTTAAATTGGCAACTAGGGCCAAACTCCATGTGGGTTGACTTATTTTTGGCAGCTGATATTTTTATTGGATCCCTCTCGTGGAGAGGTGTAGGATTGGTCAAAAGATCATCCGATTCCGATAAGTATTTATGGAGATATGAATTTATTTTGTTTATGTAATTATTATCAAGCCGACCAGCACTTATGTAGGCTCTAGAAGCCCAACCGACGTGTCTATTCAACCTCTACATTTTTAGTATAAATAAGAGAGGATTTGATGTCATTTAGACACACATTCTCCATGTGAACTCCTCCTCTCCACGTCTTAGGATTTTGGAGAAGGAGAAGACACAAGAGAGAATACGTTGGATGCCCTAGCTGCAGTAGAAAGAGCAGTAGTCCATATGCTATAATGGTGACCTTATCCACGCAACCATACGTTGAGATGCACGCATCAATGAAATATATACACTACTCATTGGAAGACCTAGCTACAAAATGATGCTCTAATCCTGCACAGGTCAAGAAGACATCTATCTAAATGATGAATCTTCATATGCTGTTCAAGGAGACCAGATACGTTGGAAACCTTATACAGTATACGCTGTTCATGGCTATAAATAATATACGTAGTCATGATCTGTTCATGGTTACGCAGGTCATAATCCAACGCAGTCATGGATCTGCTGAGATGTATTCATCTACAAACTGAACCCTAACATGCTGATACGCTGTATATACTGATGCTGTAAACCCTAACATGCATATGAACACAGTCAAGTAATGAAGGCTGTAAATATGAAGGCAGTGATGTATTTATGAACGTAGTCAAGGTAATGAAGGCAGTATACATGGAACACAGTCACATGATGGAATGTTGTCAAGGCAGAAGGAACACGTTGTAATGTGAACGCAGTCACATTTATATATATGGAACGTAGCCGCTTTTATATATGGATCATATAACTCTCAGTTATATATGGAACATAGCCGCTTTTATATATGGATCATATAACTCTCAGTTATATATGGAACGAGAACGCAGTTATATATAACTTGCATTCATATATGGAACGCAACAACATTTATATATGGATCGCAGTCATATATGAAATTGGAATGCAGTCACATATGGTCTCATACGCTATCTAGAGACTCCTTCCACAACAATAGATACATATAAGCAGGCACGCAGTCACTTAGGTATATATTCAATGCAGCGCAGGCATATATATATATCTCAGGCAGTACATATATATACACAGTAAATATATATACACGCACAACTTCATTCAGGCAATATATATATATATATATATATTATATATATAATATATATATATATATATATATATATATATATATATATATTATATATATATATATATATATATATATATATATTATATATATATATATATATATATATATATACGCAGTAATGGAAATAGATTATTGTAGACGATAACATGATTGTGTAGTTTGAGACTACATGGAGGATTTCAAAACTATAGCTTACCTACTTTGCTAGGCTGCAATCCATAGCAAGCAGCTAAGGTTGATAACAATATTATAGTGCTGCAACATGATGATGCATAGGGAGCATGATGACTATGATTCATACTAGCAGGGGCAGCATATGCATAGGCAGCATGATAACGATGATGCATGGGCAACATGAAGCATGAAGATGCATGATGCAACATGATGGTGTTACACGGTAAGGTGCAGCAGATGAACGAAATGGATAGGTGAAGTCATCACCTAGGAGATTCAGTTGAAGCAGAATATCTTCAACTGATCTCATCATTATAGGAAGTGATCTATGCTCAGATCCAGATAAGTCAAAGTGTTGACTTCTGTTGTAAATGTATTATCTCTCTCTCTCCTTCTCTGCTGAACTTTGAAGATAAAAGAATATTTGACCAAAGGGTTTCCCCACACATTGTGGGGTTTGTCCCTCGCTCGCACCACATCTTGTGTCTTCTTGTCTTGGCTTGTCTTTTAAGTTTTATATTTATGTTCTATCTGCAGTTTATTGTAAGGCTAATGTGATTGCTAACTGTGAAAATTTAAGTAAATTTCTCTAGCATAGAACATACCTAAACTTAACACAACTCCAGGAGAAATAGTAGCAACATCATAGAATATCTTTCCTAGATTCACATTGTTAATAATGAATTATCCCTGACATAAAAAACTCCAATGTCTTCCTTATGGTCGTATATCTCATAAAGATACTATCCAAATTTAATTCGCTCATCACCCTCTATCCTCCAATAGAATGAAAACGACTAGAGGTGTGTCACTAGATGGGAATATTGTATATCTCCGTGTTGTTTATATGATAAGAAATCCATTTGTATAATGCAATTTTTGTTCGAATATAACAATTTTATTCACTGTACTATAATAGTAATCCAAGGACGAAGCAATGGAAGTGTTTAAATTTTGGCATAGTTGCAAAAGATGGCCACAAATTTAGATCAGATCCATAGTCGCAAAACAAAATGGGTAGTGTAGTCATAGTTCCAAGACTTAGTGTAGTTGCAACTTCAAGGTAAAATGGACATGCATACTCAAATTAAAGCGATAGTCACATCTTCAAGTCACAGTGCCACTGAAGACTAGAAATGTGACTTGCGACCTAAGTAAGGGAGGAGTCAATTCAAGTCACAAATTCATAGTAGGTCACAAATCTAGGCTTTAGCATAGGTCACATCTTGGAATTACAGTGCCACTGAAAACTGGACATATGACTTGATACCTTATGGATTTAAGGCCAAGGTTAGTTGCATTTTTAAGCTATAGCCTTATTGCATGTTAGAAATGTGATGAATCATAGTTCGAAGCTTTAGCAGTTTCACTACGGATTATAGGTGTGATTTGCAACCAAAATTCTAAATATATTTTACACTAGTCGTAGATCTAGTATCTAGTGCCACTAAAATATAAGAGCATGACTAGCAACCTGCAAAGGAAAGGAGACCATACCAGTCATGTTTCTTAGCCAAAATAGCATCAAGAAGAGTGTCAATTTGTGGTTGGTGAAAATGGGCCTTTCTATTGAAAAGTCATATGGAAAATGTGTAGAAATTCCTTGTAGATTCAAACTGTAGATTGTAATACGCTAAAGCAATTGACTTGAATCTACTCTACTCATCAACAAAAAAAGTAAACGATTGATGAAATCACAAATCATACAAGAGAAAGAATTCAATCACACATAACACAATAATTTTTTGGGGAAAGCCACAACTAAAAACCCCTGCTATCTATATATTGCATTAATCAGAAAATATGAGAAGATTACACTTGCTTTACTCAAGCCTGCAAAACCTCTACACTATCTCTATCTATCTCACTTCTTCCCAGACAAGCTCAAGTAAATACTTAGCCAGTTCTACCGCTTGCCAAGCTCCTATTTCCTTGCGCAATTTCGTATGGAATTAGCTCATATTTAATTGGGAAATTCCACAAATATGAATTGCGCAATCCTCATAGGCCAACTAAGTCAAATTAACTTAGTTAACTAATAAAAATTGTCATGAGGTGTGGAATTACAATTTAATTCCTAATTTAACTCAAGGACAAAATTAAATTAGGATTTTCTTGTTGCATTTTCAACACTCTCTCAACAAGAAAGAGATTATCTGCTACCTTGATGCCTCTGTGAAACTCAACTTTTCATCTTGACAATGCCTTTGTAAAAATATCTGCATCTTTCTCCTCTGTAGGAATGTATTCCAGCAACATGATTCTCCCCTGCACATAATCTCGTAGATGGTGATGCCAAATTTCGATATGCTTGGATCAATCATGAAAAACTAGATTCTCATAGATTTTGATACAACTCTAATTTTCACAGGTAATCACTGTAGGATCCATCTACTGACCAAATAACCCAACAAGAATCTTCCTCATCCAGATAACCTCACAAGCTGTTTGACTAGCAACCATGTACTCTTCTTCTGCTGAACTGAGTGCAACTGATCTCTGCTTCCTGTGTACCAAGAAACTATTGTTGACCCAATACTAAAGATTCCCCTTGATGTGCTCTTTCTGTATGATGGATTCCCTACCCAATATGCATTTGTGAAGCCTTGAAGCTTCACTCCCTTTGTCTGTCTGTACCAAAGACCAATCTGAGTGGTGCATATGAGGAATCTCAACACATGTTTAATAGCCTTCCAATAAAGTTTGGTTGGCTTAACCATGGCTTGACTAAGCTAGTTCACTGAAAAACACATGTCCGGTCGTGTGTTCACCAAATACACAAGTTAACCCACAAGCTGTCTATAAATAGTAGCCTCCATTACTTCACTTGAAGTAGCATCTTCCTTCCTCTAATTACCTTCTAGAGGAGTCTCCATGGGTTTGTTGCTCTCCATGTGGAACTTCTTCAGTATCTCATTGGCATACTTGCCCTGAGAGACAAATATTTCCTCATCTCCTTGCCATACTTCCATACCAACTTCCATACCAAGAAAGTAATGCATGAGCCCCCTTCACCTCGAATTCTATTACAAGATCCCATGCAAGATTTTATTAGCTTCTCATCACTTGTTAGAATCAAATCATCAACATATAATACTATAATCAATAATTTAACTTCAACCACAATATGGTAAAGGTTCACATCTGCTTCACTTTTGTTGAATCCCAACTCGGTGAAATAACTTGCAATCCTGGTGTACCAAACACAACGTGCTTGTTTTAGTCCATACAACACTCGCTTGAGTATGCACACATGCAACTCTCTGTTGAAGGTCTAAAATCCTTCAGGATGCTCAATATACACCTCTTCCTCAACCATGCCATTGTGGAATGTTATCTTCACATCCATTTGATGTATCTTCTATCCCTTCTGCACTGATAGTGCTAGAATAGATCTGATTGAAGAGTACTTTGCTACTGGAGAAAATGTATCCTTGTAATCAATTCCCTCCACCTGAGAGAATCCTATGGCCAAAAATATGGCTTTCTGTTTCTCTACACTCCCATCTGCCACTTGCTTTACCTTGTAAATCCATCTGGAACTCACCACTGACTTGTCTGTTAGTCTTCGGAGCACTTACCAAACATCGTTTCTGATAATGAAGTCATAATCCTTAGCCATGGCATCAACCCATACTGGTTTCCACACTGCTTCCTCGAATGAGGATGGCTCAAATTCTACACTCTCGCTAATCAAAGCCATGTAGCCAGTGTACCGATCTAGTGACCTCCTTTGCCTTCGCTGTGATGTGGGTGCTCCCACATTCTCTCTAGTATCATGCATCAATATGTCAACCTCTCTGGTGTGCTTCCTTCCATCTCTGGAAGTCTCTTCATGAGTGGGTGCTTCCACTCTCTGCTCCTTTGCATGTGGCTTCTCTACATCATCATGAGGTTACTCCTTTGGAGCTAAAAGCTTTTCATCTACATGTAAATAAAGCTCCATCTCAAGGGAACATCTCATGTCCTTCTCTTCATCAAACTTCACATCTCTACCAACCACTATCAACCTGTTGGATGGTAGGTACACTTGATAGTTGTGAGGTGTATCAGTGTACCCCAAAAATATGCCCAACTCAGCTATTGGCTCTAGCTTCTTCTGTGCATACTTGGTAACATGATAGTAGACTGATGAACCAAAGATCTTGAAGTTTGCCACATTTGGTCTCTTACCTGAAAAATATTCTTCTGGTGTACTCATCCCGAGAATTTGATGAGGGCTTCTGTTATGCAAATAAACAAATGTGTTGCATGCTTCAGCCCACAAGTGCAACACTAGGCCCTAATCATTTAACATCATTGAAGAAAATCCCGTAATACTTCTGTTCTTCATTTTAGCCACCCCATTCTATTGTGGGTTATGAGGTTCTATTAATTCCCCTCAAATTCCTTTTGATGCACAAAATTTATTGAATTCATTCGACACATATTCTCTATTTTTATCGCTTATGAGAGCTTTAAATTTCTTGCTAGTATCTTTCTCGACAAGATTTAAATTCACAAAATTTAGTGAACATATGATATTTCTTTTGCATGAAGAAAATCCCGCACTTACGAGAAAAATCATCAAAAAATATTACATAATACCCGTGCTTGGTCGTGGATGCCGTTAAGAATGGTCCACACACATCTGACTGAACTCTATCAAGGATCGCTTGCGCTTGATTGTCTTTATCATGAAAAGAATATTTGGTGTACTTCCCTAATGTACACCCTTTTCATGTGTTTATCTGCTCTAGTGTACCCTTTGGAACTCCTGCAGAAATTTGCTGCATGATCTTCAAATCTCTGTGGTGCAAGTGACCCAATCTTCTATGCCACAACTCACTTATGTCTCAACTCTGCACCTTCTCTGCTTTTGTGCTCAAAGCAATGCAATCTTCTACATCCAATTTGTAGAGATTCTTCACTTGAACCCTGATCCGCTTCACCTGTCCTAAGACTATGTGATGAAGGAAAGACTTTCCCTTGCTAAATATCACATCGTAGCCACGATCCTCCAACATGGCAACTGAAACGAAATTCTTCTTCAAACTTGGAACATACATGACATAATTTAATGTGAGACGATAATCAGACTCCCTCTGAAAGGTAACAGTACCGATTCCGGTCATGATATACCTAACATCATCTCCCATCTCGATGTGCATCTGGAGGTCCTTCTCCTCCAATTCACTAAAGAAATCTTTGTTGCCGATCATATGAAATGGGGCTCCACTATCTAGGTACCACACACTAACCATCACCGATGTCACCATGCAAATGATGAGGGTGAAATCCAGTTTGAATTGTGAAGCAAGAGCTTCACCTACCTCTCCTCCTGAGGGCTTCTTACCAGCCTTCTTGTACGTACACTTTGTAGCATAGTGTCCCAACTCATGACAGTGAAAACATTTAATCTTTGACATGTCCTTCTTCTTTCCGCTTGACTGTAATATGATTTGGAATGGGATGAATTCCCCTTCCATTTATTCTCCTTTCCATCTAAGGCATAATTCTCCTCATCATCATGCTTGGATGAGGATCCATCTCTGGTGTTCTGCCGAATCTCTTCTTGTACCAAGTCGGACCACAATTGCCCCCACTCTGGTAGTTTCTCCCTCCCATTAACTGAGTCCTGGTAGCTATGAAAAATCTTGGGAAGGCTTAGAAGTTCTAGGCTCACCAGAGTGTCTTCAACAACTATAACATCGACATTTCCAAGCTCATCCCAACATTGGCTGAACTTTGTCAAGTACTTCGGTATTGTGTCACCCTTCTCCATCTTGATTTTTCTAAGCTTGTCCTTTGGTTCCAACTTCCTATGGTCACTACTATTTTGAAATAGGTTTGTCAAAGCCTTCCACATTGCAAATGGAGTTTCCTTGCCATGGAGGTTCAAAACAATATGATCTCGAACTCCTTCTAGGACAATCATTCTCGCCTTTGCCACACATTTTCTCCACTATGCCAGATATTGAGCATCAACTAGATTAGGAATATCTTTGTCTATGAATTCCTTAAGCCCGTTGTCTTCCAACACTACCTCCATCCTGTCCTTCAAATAAATATAGTTTGAACTACCTTCAAGGGCCTATTCAAGTCTCAATCCATATAATGACATCCTGCTGACTCTGAAGTATTATACTGCAAATTCGATTTCTCCTGGAAAATACATACTCATATTCTCCTCTTATATAGTGATTTAAGCTCCGATACGATGTATAAATTCCTTGTAGATTCAAACTGCAGATTGTAATATGCTAAAACAACTGACTTGAATCTACTTTACTCATCAGCGGAAATAATAAATGATCGATGAAATCACAAAGCATACAAGAGAAATAATTCAATCACACATAACACAATAATTTTATGGGGCAATCCACAGCTAAAAAATCTTGTTCTTTGTATATTTCAAATCATAAAATATGAGAATATTACAATGCTTTTCTCAAGATCGAGCAACCTCTCCACTATCTCTATTTATCTCACTGCTTCCTAGACAAGCTTAAGCCAATACTTAGCCAATTTTGCTTCTTGCCAAGCTCCTATTTCCTTGAGAAATTTTTTAGGGAATTAACCCATATTTAATTGGGAAATTCCACAAATATGAATTGCGCAGTCCTCATAATCCTTCCTCTGATTGCATGCACCACCTATACAATTCAGATGATTATACAACTGATAGTACATTGTCCCTAAACTTCAATCTCAATTGGGTCTTTCTCTGATCTGACATGCATGAGTTAATTATGAGTGAATCTTCAGTTTAATGGTTGATTAGTGTTAGTTACACCCCACTACTGTAGGTTACACCTCACTACTAGATCTCCCACTAATTCCTCCATCAGATGGAACTAGTTTAACTGAATTTAACTCAGTTAAACTGAATTAAATAATTACAACTCAAAATAAACTCAATTGGGGCTCCTAAAAGTAGGAGACACTCTACATCACTCTAGTTAGAATCCCAAATAGAATTAACTGAGCCAACTAAGTCAAATTAACTTAGTTAACTATGACAAGTTTTCATGAGATGTGGAATTACAATTTAATTCCTAATTTAATTCAAGGAAAAAATTAAATTAGCATTTTCTTGTTGCATTTTCAACAAAATGTAGGGCACGAAATGCATGTGCCATTCACATTTGTGTAAAAGGCGTAATATTACAGTTATGAACCACAAGGTTTGATGGGAGGAATGAGAATAAGAGTTGATAATATAATGAATTGGTATAGCTCGACAATAGTTTTGGAAATGTACCATACAAGTTGAGAAACAAACGCATTCAATCTGCCTCAAAAAAATAAACACAACCCTAGATTAAATTTGGTCAATCGATCTAGAAGTTACAAGGTATGCAAATGAATTTTAGTGTAGATTAAGAAAATGTCCCTTGGAATAATAAAGACGGGGGAGGGTTCCAAAGCAACGAGCACTAAGTTTGAAAATTAGGAATAAATTTGATGCCTCTGGTTTAGATAACGTACTGGAGAGGTTAAAGGAGAATCCTTGTTGGTTGGATGCAGAGATGCTAAGGAGGCATGTGTGTTGGGGAAAGGGAATATGAATCGATTTGAAGTAACGAGAGGGATAATTTTAGTATAAATGTGAAGGTAGGTGTCAAGAAGTCATAGTTTGAGGTGCAGATTACTTTTTTCGCATGCGATGGAGGTAGTCTTAGTTGCAGTTAGGATTTTAGCACATTTTTCTGTCCTAGTCAAGGTCACTAATGGGGTGAAACTGCATCTTTACATAATTACAAAATTTCAATTAACTAAAATTCATGTTTTTTAAACTATTGGACCCCGTCTTCGTTATCGGAACTCAAAACAAGTTAAAATCTCGTGAAAACCTTCAATTACGCTATTCTTCTAAAATAGCAGAATTACTTGATTTACTCGATATTTTGCAAAAACCCAAATTATTCACGGAACCCAAAGGAATTAAAAAACTCCAATTCAAAATTTCTCGGGTCCAAACTTTGTATTAACCAGTGTGCTTCTTTACGACGCGATCATCGTCAGATCATGTCCCTTCCTGATGAATGGTTACGATCAACCCGGAATCCAACTGGATTAAACCACAGTTGATAACTCATCGGGTCTGAAAATGAAATTAATGTATGTGCATTTTTCTGCGCGATATCCTTCGGATCTGCCTCCTTCAATCGGACGGCTTAGATTAACTAAGATATTAACTCAATTGTATAAAAGATTGCGTCCGATTTTAGAGTTAAACTTCAGCGCTTGCTCGCACGTGATATCCGTTAGATCTATGGATCTGTTGATCGGATGATTTCTGCTCTTCTTCTAGATTTAGTGTGAATTTGTCAGGGTTCTGCCAAGACTTAGCCTTTCCGCTAAGTTTAGTCCTTCTCTAAACTATATTCACCGGGATATCGAATACATCCAAGCACAACGTTCACGTAATACAGAGGAATTTAGCCTACCATTTAATTAATCAATGAAGCATCTCTTATTCTCCCACATTTGGTTTACCTATTCATGAGAGCATTACTGACCAAGACATGACAGTCTAAATGTAGACTTGATGATTTAGACATGTATGCAAGTGACCACCCTTGTCTAGGTAAGGGGGTACGATCACACCAGTGTTAATACACTCAATCCCATAAGAAATTCACAGGTAACCACATTTAACATCTCTCAGAATAAATCAATGGAAAACCCAACCTGTATTCATGCTATGGTAAATGCATCCCTGTTTTGTAACTTACTAGGTTATCTTGGCATCATATATACATGCTGATCTATCTATCTACCTAATTGAGTGTACGCATTTATGTATCCACACACACATATTCTAATACCCAAGACAACCTTAACTACATTCATTTCATCATATCTTCCAAGAACTGGTTGAATTGGATTGGAATTAGTTGTGGTAAACTAGTTTTCAGGGTTTTTGATTTGAGCGAGTGATTTAAACCAGTTTTATTGGGTCTGTCTTGAATTGGTCAGAGTTGGCTGGTTTAGCCAATTTTGTGTTGATGCGTTCATGTATGTCCAAAAAGTTGATATGTTTAATCCATACATTGGCTTCGTATATGGAAATTGGAAAGAAACAATGAAATATTGCGTCATGTTCAAAATTTCTGTAATGGACTCTGGCTAATAGATTATGACGGAACTTGCCACGTAGTTATCGTGTTTTATGAACACCGAGGACGCTGTTCCCCTTAAGGGGGAGGGGTTGTAACAAGCCCAAGCATGTTGCAAAGTACATTGATGGTCTCAGTTGACTTGGTTACTTGTAACGGTATATTTATTGGAAATATTTCCTTGGTCACCTCTGTATATTGAAAATAATAAAGGTATTCTTGTCTAATATAAGCACATGATTATAGCTTGGGATAGTTATGTCATTAAAGATATGAAGGTAACAAGCGATGTTTTCTAAAGTTGTTTTGTTTATAATTGTTCGTATGGGCATCACCCTATATGGGTGAAGTTGTGTTACCATAAGTTAGGGGAGGGATCGTATGAGTATATGTCATGGACCTAATCAATGCTCTCCAAATTAATTGAACCCAATATTATTAAAAATAAACATAGACCATAAACAATGCATACAAAAAGTATGAGGAGAGACGATTTTGTGGAAGGAATACGCTTAGACGCTTGGAGAGAAGGAAGGAAGGTCACGAATAATTTTTTTTGCAGGTATTCAAGCACATGGAAGAGAAGATATTTTTTGCACACCCTACCAATTCTAGAATGGGGGCATGAGAAGATGGAAAGTGGAAAAAAGCGGGTTAGCCAAAGGAAACAATCCAATAGTGATGAGGCTAGGTGGACAGAGGGACATCGAGGATTGGTCCAATAGGGCTAGGTCCTAACTAACTAGGAGTGGTTAGTGAAGAGTAGAAAAGGGAGAGGGAGAGATAACGATAGGGTATTAAGGAAGGAAGGAAAAAATGGGGATACTCAGAGGAGGTTAGCGTGTAGTTTAATACATGAGAAGTAAAATTTGGAGGGACGGTTGCAAGGGCAGGAGAATCAAGAGTCTGGAATGACATGAATAGTGTCACAAGGGCCGTGGGAAGACATGCAACACCAGAGGTTAGGAATAACGCTGATGGAAGCTTATGGATTAAGGATCTTACAATATTCATATCTATTTGATGCCTAGATGCTAAATTTATGTAGCAGTTTACAAACATATTGTGAATGATTATGTGTTTAGGTGTTGGGGCTAGACTAGTTGATTATTTGATTATCACTGAATGAACTAAGGGGTACTTAGCAGACTGAGACAATCCTCAGTGTGTGTTATTTCTTGACAGGTTACTCACACCCGAACCCACATTTGGTTAATATTACTGCTAAATTAATCTCACATTTCAAAGGGAAAAGACCCTGTAGTCTGTAACATACGAACATATTCACCTATGTGGTGCTAATATACACTTGTCATAATACTCTGCAACTGTAAATGATGATATTGGCCAAATTCAAGGGTGGAAGTCCTTAATTTATGGAGGCTTTCGATTGGAACAGGAAAAGAGGGAGGAAGCTTTCTGGTTGTCTTTATCTAGATTGCTCAGTATGCCCAACATTGGGTGGAGTTGCTAAGAAAACTCAGGGTGGAGACAAATCTTTGGATCCCCTGAGGAAAGTAAGGGTGGAGATGCATATCACTGGAGATCCTTGTTGATCAAAGGGTGGAGATGTGAATCTCTGGAGTCCCTTATTGGCCAAAGGGTGGAGATGGGAATATATAGAGTCCCTTGCTAACCAAAGGGTGGAGATGAGAATATTTGGAGTCCTTTGCTGACCAAAGGGTGGAGATAAGAATATATGGAGTCCCTTATTGATCAATGGGTGGAGATTTGAATCTCTAGAGTCCCTTATGGGCCGATGGTTGGAGGAAAAAACACCTCTGGAATCCATGTATCAGTCTACAACCAAAATGAAATATTCAGGGTGGAGGGGAATAAACCTCTGGAATCCTTGGCCTAAACACTAGTATAGGTTTCATAAGCTAGGGGGTGACAATTGCATAGTTGGTAGTTATCAATGGTTAGGAGGAAAATCAGGAGACTTATCCCTATGCCCAATCTGAGGTGTCTTAACAACTATGATGCTTGGGAGTCGTTCAAGATAGTTTAATACAAATCAGGGATACAAAATAGTAAAGTACCACTCAAATTTCAAGACGTGAATCATGTTGTATGCATCTATGTCTGAAATTTGCAGTCATGAATAGTGCTGAACATTAGGCATGAATGTGTAGTCTTCTCCTCTGTTGTACACCCAAACATCTAAGATCACAGGTTGCACAGTGTATGCGACTTGCAAAGGGTATTATTATTAAGAGACAAGTACACCTAGGGCTAGTGTTAGGTCTCCTTAATATTAAGTCGCTAGGCTTCAAATGAAGTTATCTCACACTCTAAGTAGCTCATGGAATAAGAATAGTACGGATAACCAGTACAACTGGAATGATACTCCTTATGTACAAATTGGGGCATATACTTTAAAACTATTTTCTAACCCTGGACATATTTCAATTGGTAGGCATATTATACTGACAATGGTTAATAATAATTTTGTCCCTGACTCTGGAATCCTTGGTCTGACAGACCTCTGGAATCCTTGGTCTGATTATTGGGTGGAAGATTAGTGGCAGTTGCATTGCTGTCAGCGTGCCAATGGTTGGGAGGAAAATCTTGAATCGTGCCCCAATGCCATTATGAGATAATCAATTAACTATATCAACTTATCACATGCCAATATTACCAACTCACAAGTGATTCCTAAACTACATGGTATTTTGTATACCTCTAGAAGTCATGGACAATGCACTATAACGAGGTACTGTGGCCATACAAATGTTGTACTCTTAGGTATTGTGTCTTCCCATGTGCTAAATAAGTTTTCCCAAATTGAATGGTTTACATGACCTCTAGTACAATATGGTTCCTATGGAACATAAGACAAGGTTTTAGGTCTCCTTATGATGTTGTAACACTTGATAGACCTGTTGACGGTGCTGGACCCGCCAATATGAAGGGATCTCCCCGATATGAAGTCCCAACTAGACCTCACAATGTTTGGTGTAGGAGTCCCATCCAATACGATGACCCGATTTCCATTATATTAAATGTTTTCCTCAGCTCTTGCTTGTTGGCACATGAGAGTGATCTTCTTTGTCTTCGAGTAGTGAGGTTTGCGTGCCTGGTGATTGCTAGTGTTACTTGTGTCAATGGTTCTTTCACCGCAGAGGGAGAGGGTGAGAGTGAGTCCCAAGTCGGATAGGAGGAAGTCCCAACTCTATTAGGAACACATAACACAACATGATGTGCACAACTTCTAGAGGAGCTGTCACATGGAATGAGTCGAGGTTGCGGACAAGATCGACCTTCCTAGTATCTAAAGATATCTAGTGACAAGCAAGCCAATCAAAAACTATCTTGCTCTAAATATGCAATCAAAAACAAAGGAAAACAAGTGTTTTAGGCCTACCTTGGGTCCAATGAAAGTTTGTGGAAGCCTCGCTCCCTCGCTCCAAATGAGCTTCCTTGAAGTGTAATTCTACAAACACAAACAAGCAAACAAATTAAATAGCACTTGAAAAGCCAATATCATAAAGCATATTCATCATAATGATCAAGGAGATTATGAAACAAACCACATAAGAAAATTTGTTGAGAAAAATGAATCTGATTGTATTAATTCAAATGAAGAAGGACTTTACAACCTGTGCCTTGAACAAGCTCCTCCCAGGGTCCGACAAGAAGTCTCCTCTACTTTGACAAGCTTCACTCACTTCCCAATGAAACAAAAAGGTATGTGATCTCTCCTCTCAAGTTTAACTAGGAAGTCCCAATTCCATTAGCATTTACCCTAAAAAATGTTCAGCTTCTAACCTCTCCAGCAACTGACCCAATGCCTTAATTTATAGTGCAATGGAGGGAAGTTACTAGATCCTCCTTCAAAGTGATAAAGCCCTCCTTCAAAGGGATAACTCCTCCTATCAAGGGATTAGCTCCTTCTCTTTTGGGCTGCATGAACCACCTTGGAGCGAAAAATCCACGTCAAAATTCCTTCTAGAAACATCTAGAATTAACCCAAAGTGAGTTTTTAAGAATAAACTTGCACCTTTTTTACTTTTACAGGGGTACACACCCACCCCTTTACAAACAGAGCGCGCAGATACGTAGGTAATATGAATAAAGAGTGCGGGCCCACAGGAAAAAGTGAGAGAAAGTGCGGAACTAGAGTTTTATTGATTTTCAATGTCTTTCTCTCATTTTCAAAGCTTGACATGAAGAGCTAAGGTGTGAGACTTGCTTAGGAGGCTAGTATAAGTGATGATAGACCCATACTAACTGCAAATAGTCATGGTGACGATATTTTTGTGTAATAGATTGCCCCCTAAAGTGCAAAGTCCGTAGTAAATGAGGATTTCATTTATCATTTAGGAAGAGTGAAGTAATTTATCATTTTGAGGATCATCTTGCAGAGAGCCCGGTTGGAACCTGTAAAAACATTCAAATGCAAAATATATATATGAGATCATATCACCGCCGAGGTAGGCATTCCCATACTTAGATCAAAACTAACTAGAAAACTGACAACTGCTCCGATTATAGGAACGATCTTGTAATACATCATAAGTATAGACACATGTAGACACAGTATGGATGCATCCATCTGTTTATGAATAGTCTACAATATAATGAATACAAAATTCCTCACAACCTAGATGGTGGAAACTAGATCCAGGGTCTTCATTTCTACTTCTCGAAATAGTACGATTCTATCCATGTGAATGAATGTGTCGAAGTCGAACATGGTAGAAACCACTTGATTACCATTCGATGATGTAAACTGTTAACAAACGTGAGAGAAACCACCAATAATGACAATGGCTCTCAAAGTACTCAGTACAGTCCATGGGATGTGATTAGATGTGTTGATGTCGAACATGTCACGGAATCCTTCGATCAAAGGTCAATGATGCAACCTATCATCGAAGGCGGGAGACCTGCCATTGAGGCATGCAGATCCCAAGGTACTGGCGATTTCTAGATCATCTTTCTAGATAAAGAGCTGAAGTCGATAGAAAGTGATCCGTCGTAGGCAAGCCCACAACACGAAATCATAGATCAAGTTTGAATAAATTTAGTTGCAAGCACTGACTCAGGGATGGTCAAGATGGATGACAAATATTTTGCAGATGAATGGCTTATTTACACTGACCTCTTGGACACATAACGACACACTAGATGGTTTTGTGACAATTGACCCAAGTTAATACCCAGAAATCGACTGAAGACTTTCAATGTGGTTTGATCAACGTTAGGAAAATGATTTCCCAACCCAAGTGAATGAAAGTGTCGTGTTCAAGATTTGTTACAAAGAATGATAAACAAGCTCATTTTTCTCTCTTTTCCCCCACCATTTCTGGAAGGTACCTCTTTATTTTTTTACAAGCTTGAGGAGGATAACATATGCTTGATTATAAGTTCATCCTTCGGATGAGTCCAACTTAGTTTAAATTTGAACCCTAAGAAGGAGTGGTATGTTCCTGTTTGTAATTGAACAGGTCCTTTACTGTCGAAATTTAACAAGTCCAATATAGGAGAAACTCGACATTTTTCAAATTTACAAAGTCTGAAAAAACTTAAGAAGACTCCAGGGTTGACCTTTTTCGTAAATTTGTGTCTCCTAAGCCCGAAATAGTATAAAATAATACTTGAGAGAACCGCTTGATCTTTTATGACTAAGGGGTACTTTTCGTAATTAGTGTCTCTGATCCGAAAAAATAAAAAAGCGATCAACGACACGTCGTTTTATGACCAATATCGAATTTGAAATGACAAAAACCCGGCAATCTTTTCATGTTTTTATGGTCAGAAAAGGGTTGTAAGAGGACAGGCTTTTTAGTTTCGTTTTAACGAGCTTAAAAAGAAAAACTCGGCAATCTTTTCATGTTTTAGGAGTCAGAAAAGAGCTTAAAGATGACTCTAATTTTTTTCGTTGAAAATGACCGATTACACCTGAAATTTTCGTTATCCTGAACAAAAAACTCAAACATTTATTCATACATGTTTAAAAATGGGTAAAAATGTCACAAAAAACACCTTTTCAAAGTGAAACATAAACAAATTTAGAATTTAATTACTCAAAAAACTTATAAAAAGGACTTTTTACCATTCATTTTTACCATTTGAGATTTGGGTGAGAAAAAAGGGCTTTTGACCAGAAACTTCCTGTGAAGATTGCAGAAAATCCGTCCGTCGAAATCGAACGTTGTCTCCTCCAGGTAATCCACATCATCTTACTCTTCATTTCCATCCATTTGAAATTTTTTTTTAGGGGTTGATTTTTATTTTTAGAAGGTTTTTAGCTTTCAAAACTCGCGCGCGGAGGCCCGCAGGTTTACCACAGGGGACCCGCGTACCCCGACTTTTTTGCAATGGGAAAAAAGTCAAGGGTACGTACCTGCTGTGAAGGCAAGGTGCGGACCTCACGCATTGTCCCTAACAAGAGGGTGTGTACCCCGTGCAAGGGTTTGTAGAAACCTAACTAACTCAAAAGTTACCCAAAGAAATCAATTTTATGCATTCTAATTCGCCTTTTTACTTGGATGTAGGATAAACATCATGCTTGATTGGCGAGAACGGGAGCATGAGGATGTGGACCTCACCGCGATGAATCATCAAGCTTCGATTGATGCATTGAAGGCATGTGGCTTATACAAATTCTGGGCCATACCTGGCATGAGGGCCCAGGTGGACTTTTTGCAGTGGCTGGTTGATGGATGGAGTATACAGGACCAGTGCTTCTTTATTGGTGGGCACCAGCTCAAAATCGAGCCAGCAAATATATACTTTTTGATTGGTTTGCCTAGGAGGGGTGAACATTTGACTCTATTCGGGGCCAGGGCAGGTGGCCAGTCTGTCGAGAGCCTCCGGCTAGAGTATTGCAACGTCCAGAACGTGACAAAGGGATAGATATCAACACCATATCCCATCCTGAACTCATAGTTATTGGATTTACAGTTACCAGACTCTGCGGTAGTTCAGCGCTACGCATAGCCACCGGATCCCAGATGTGGATGGCAGTCGATTGCTTTCGAGGCACCATTTTCAACTGGTGCGATGTTGTGTTGGCCAATGTGAAGGGCCAACTGACCAGGGCCAAAAACGGACAACTAAAGACTCTTGGATATGGTGCGATAGTTGTGAGTTTTAGTCTGGAGAGGGTTCCGATGTTGATCCTGCAGCACCTTACTGTTGGAGCTGGGCTTCCTCAAGAGCCCAAACTAATGCGATGGGTTGCAGTTATGGCCCGTCATCCTGATGAGGGGACCGAGGTCGTTCGGTTCAAACTTGAGTATTTCCAATGGTTAGAGAACCAGGTTTTTTCTATCCAGGACTTTCCTTATGCTGGGGTTGACTTTCATAGGGACCCAGACATGGCTCTTCCACCAAGAGAGAAATGGGATGACTCAGGTAAAATTATTTTCAACATTTTCCTAATTTAATTTTTTGTTTGTATTTATCTCGTCCCAAAACTGATAGTAAAAGTTTCAAATGGAGATGTGGGCCCACGGTGACCAGCCGCTCTCCGGCCTTACGAGAGGAAACAACCAGTTGCACCGGCTCCAGCCCCACAAGACGAATCAGCAGAGACTTTGGCTGAGTTGGAGAGCCATCTAGAGTGCCTGACAGGGGACATTCCAGAGACCAGCATAGATGACATCCCTCCTCAACTTCAGCGCTATGTGATTAGGGTCCCAGGACCTTTTAAGGAGGTTCCTTTGTAAGGTGCTTTCATATCAAAATCATCACCAGTGATGGGATGATCGCCTATTGTAGTCACATCTGACATTTTTGCTTTTTGTACTTATCATTTTTACTGATCATAAGGTGTTTTTCAACCTATGATCGAGGACGATGTATATTTTGACCATAAACTAGTTGGAAAGGAGTGAAACCTATCGATGTTTTTACTGAGGTTCGATACACCCAAAGTGCTGAAAATAGCATGTTATGCCAATTCGACCTATGAATCCCAATGATTCATCGGATCATGATGACCAGAACTTTGTTGATGGCTTCAACAAGGCCATTAGCTTGTGGATAATAAGGAGTTGAACTGTCGTGACGCAAGCCAAGCTGGCATGTAAGTTCAGTCATCATAACGTTTCGAAAATGACACCCATGATCAGTGATAATCGCTTGTGGAACACCAAACCTAACGCTTGATTGATAGCCTCAGAAATCGGCAAGCATTGTTTTCCGTCTGCCTCAATCGTAGGCATCACCCTCTGGCCCTTCGGTAAATAATACTAGACCACAAGGTAAAGAGGGCATGCCCCCAGGCTTACTCAGCTGGTGAGGGTTACATGTAATATGATGACCCCTTTGGCAAAAGACCAACGCAATTATAAGGGTGAGAGGAGCAGGTGGCCGCACCCGCATCTTCGAGATCAAAAATCTCTGGCAGTTGTGGGATTTCCCGGTGCCGCCAATATACAATATTAATAGAGACGAAAATAGCCAACAGCGTAGAATATCTTTTGGGTTGTGGCATACCCAGACATATGACCGCCACACGCTCCAGAGTGACAGTCATTTAGGACCCTTTCAGCTTCCTCATGAGTCAAACAACGTCAAAAAACAGAGTCCGCCCCACAATGATAAAGAGTATCTCCAATAATTTTGAATTGTTGGGACTAGAATCGTATTTTTCGACGTTCAGATCGTGAAATATCTGACCGAAAGGATTAGGTTTGGAGATAAACGATGATATCCCCGTACCACAGATCTAAAGTGCTGATTAGAAATAAGGATTCGTCCGTTGGACAGCTTGAACAGTTGCCAATGCCAATTTCTCCACATGTGAGTATTTTAGCTCAGTTGGATTTAACGTTTGACTAAGGTAATATATCACATGTTCAGTACCAAATTCATCTTCCTGAAATAACACCATTCCGATGGTGGAATGGGAGGCGGCGAGATAAAAAAAGGTAATCCTGGTTGTAGTTTAGAGGATGCAACAACGGTGCATGGGTCAATGCGTGTTTTAGTGCATCAAAAGATTTCTCAGCTATCTCGTCCCAAAAGAATGAAGTATTTTGCTTCAACAACCCGGTAAAACCCTTTGTGATCTCGCCATAGTTAGGGATGAATCGACGTCAAAAGTTTGCTTTCCCTTGCAAACTTTGGAGTTGGCGAAGACTCGAAGGAGGAGGAAATTTGATAATGGCTTCAACCTTCAAGGGATCGACACGAATGTCGACTTTCGAAACAACAATCCCCAGTAATCGACCCGTTTCAATACAGAAAATACACTTGTGGGGGTTCAACCTAATCCGATAATGCCTACAACTCATAAAGATTGCTATTAAATGGACGAGATGATCAGCTCGATGTAATGAATGAGCAAGCAAGTCATCGAGATAGGGTTGCACAATGTTCTTGATATCATGAAAAGCATAAGACATGGCCCGTTGAAAAGTTGCCCCGGCGTTCTTAAGCCCAAAAGGTAATTTGCAATAAGAAAATGTCCCCCATGGACAAATGAATGTCATTTTTGGTTGATCAGCAGGTAGAATACTGATTTGATTGTATCCGAAAAACCATCCATGAAGGAGAAAATTTCGTTGCGGCACAATCATCAATGATTTGATCGATATAGGGAGTGGGATAATTGTCCTTTGGACAGGCTCGATTAATGTCCCTATAGTCGATACATATTCTTATTGTCCGTTATTTTTTGTTAATAGGAACAATATTCGATACCCAATCCATTAATGGGATTGGATAAATGAAACCTGATTTGAGTAATTTTTCAACTTCTGCTTTAATCGCAGCAGCTTTTCTTGGGTGAATATTGACGCAAACTTTGCCGGACGGGTTTAGCATCTAAGTAAGTTTTGATTTCATGAACTACAATTGCGGGGTCAATTCCTGGCATTTCCTCATATGACCAGGCAAACACGTTGCAGAATTCTTGAAATAGGGCCTTATATGTTTGAATTTCATCTTCCGTACAAGAGGCACCTATATGAATGTTTTCAACAATTCCAGGCTTAACTGAAATGTCAAGGGGAATAGTTCGAGAAATATTTCCCAAGTTCAACTCGGAATCGGGATGTTTCATCGAATTCTGAGCATCCTTAACATATTCAGTCGTAAAAATTGATGAAAAATCATTTACAAAATGATCGTCCTTGGGTAAAAACAAAGATCTGTGATGAAAATCTTCCCATGGTAACTCATCGACGCATAGGATTTCACGAATTTGCTCATCAATTTGAACAAGTTTAGAAAACGTTATTAAATCTGATTTTGATGTCGAAAGTGATTCCTCATGGACCACATTCATTAAGTTGATTTGGGTTGATGTTGTGTCGGAAAACGATTGCACGATCTGATACGCAAGTTCATACGGACTCAAAGGCATAAAAGTACCAAATGAGTCTATCTCAGATTCAGAAGGTATGATCCAAGGATCATCATTAACAATGCTACCTAATGAAATCATATGAATGGTTGCAGTAGAAGATGATGCGTTGATAGGAGGAAAAGGAAAAGTGCACAGTAAACCGGAATCTTTAACTAATCCTACTCCAACATCCTTATATGGGATCGTCACTTTACCAACATGCTGAATGCTCTCAGCAGAGGCTGGGTCGGATGAAAAGTAAGACAACTGGTCTAAGGTTACGATCTTTCCATTATGAGGGAACTTTATAAGCTAAAAGACCGATGAAATGACAGTTGTCATAGCGTAAGACCAACTACGACCCAAGAGAAGGTTGTAATCTAGAGGGGCATCAACCACCTCCACATCTAGATTAACGGTTTTACCTTCAACCCCTATAGGTAAATCTTGTAGAATGCCAAAAGGATGAAACCCACGGCCATCAAAGGCCTTTCGAATCATCAGGGATTGATTTAGCGAAGGAGAACCAAGCGATCTCCAACACTGTATCGACATAATACACGTAGAGGCTCCCTCATCAATCACAGTCCTATGAACAGGTCTGTTTTTGACTATCACTGGGATCTGGAAAGCCATTTGATGAGGTAAGCGTGGTGTACTATTTTCTAGATTGAAAACTATAAGGCTTGAGCCTTGAACGTCAACAGCTCCTATAGTCGACAAAAGTAATTTACGCTATGTTGGACATGATTGCAGCACTTCCAAAGTCGACATTGCTGAAGGTGAAACAGCTAAATCTTCAACAATGTTATAGTTCTGAGCCGCTCTCGCATGTGGATTGAAAGTTGACTTTTGAAGTATACCATTGGTGGGCGGTTTGATTACTAAGTATGGATTAGGTTTCTTGATCTGTAGCGGATCGGAAACAGGAGCTGAGGTTGATGGGTTAGAATGAGAAGATTTTGCTTCTTTACCATCAACAGGACTTTTACTTCCATAGTCATGCGACCGAGTCGCAATCCTAACATGGGACATCATCAGTATGGGTTCTTCATTGGCATTTGAGGAAGAACCTATCATCTTACTGTCTTGACTTGGAAAACGATCCTTCAAAACAGCAGGAGTTTGGGAACCTTTGACAATTTTCACAACCTCTGCACGATGAGGGCAGTCTCTTGTAAAATGATCTTCATCACAAATGAGACAAGGATAATGAGGTTTGCTTTTCTCATAAGTTGATTCCACTTTTTCTGGTTTATCTTTTGAATTTTTATCTGTTTTATTCTTCTTCTTCCCTTTCTTCTTACCACCGGATTTTGATTTGGATGTAGATGACTCTACAACATGAATATCGGCGGAAAGTTCCGCGAAAGAATCTCCTGTCGGGGAATCTAGCAAGGTTATGATAGGAGAAGAATTCTTGGAAGACTTCTTCTTACTTTTGGTA